>VNJV01004621.1:0-18288 GCA_008042635.1 Drosophila nikananu | reverse complement strand
ACAATTATTTTCGTTTCATAGCTCCAAAGTATTTTGTTCCATTTTTTTGACTCCGCCGGTCCCGACTATCAAAATTAATTTTCGCCTAACTTTTGTAATTATACGAAAATTTTTTCCTCGAAATAATGGAACCTTTCGGGTTATAGGTCCTGGTAGTCCTGTCTCTTGCTTACTACGGCATACTGTTTGGGCAGAAATTTCAGTGTTAGTTTGGGCGGAAATGGCCTTGAATGACTGAAGAGGTCGTTTTTGCCAAGAGTGAGGTAACCGATATGAGTTGGAAAAATCAGTCTCCGGGCTTAAACCCAATCGAAAATTTGTGTGGATACTTATAAAATCGAAATGAAGCCATAACATTTTTTAAATTGTGAAGATTTGTGAAGATTTTTGGAAGAAACCGGGCATACGATTCTAGCAGTGACTTGCATCAAACTTATTGGTATTATTCCAAAATGAATGGCGAAAGTTGTCCAAAATAAGGGTCGTTATACCAGATACTAGTATAAGTTTACTAATTAGAAGAAAAAAGTGAAAAAAATTTGATACTTTTCGAGTTATAGGCTTAGAAGAATGGGTGTACTTATTATTTTGACCAACCCATTTTCATGCTTTTTTGATAAAATCGATCGCAGTCTTTTAGTTTGAAATGAAAAACTCTCTTGTTAGTTGTTTTTATTATCTAGGGTAAGGTCTGAAACTAAAAATAAACTGCATTTTTTTCTAAGGTTTATTAAAAAAGTTTTATGAGACTTTAAACAAACTACATTCTCGTGTATTTATTTTTTTGGCCATAAGTGTATATGTATGTATTAATATACAGCACATTAGTTATACATATGTATAAAAACGATTTAACGAAAAAAAAAAATTTTTTTTTAAGCCGTCACATTTATCAACTCTCTTAGACTCTAATTAGTTTATTTTCATCTCAAGATAATTGATAACAGTTTTTTAAAGCCACGGAATTAAAAATTTTTGGTAGAGTTGTCTTATTTTAGACATTAGACGAGCGATTTGTTAATTTTGTCAAAAATAAGTGTGTGCTGCCCCACTGTGCGTAAGTTGTTTCTGTTTTGTGAGTATTGTTGTTGCCGCCGCTCTTGGTGGATTATTTGCTTGTTAATTTTTGTTGTGGGGCGTGTGTTGGTGTGTGCGGGACTGTTCACTTGCATGTCGACATGCCTTGTGTTTTGTTCCTGCTCCTGCCGATGTTAGGCGGAGTTTTATGCGGCTCCGCTGCAAACACGTGCACGTCCGTACATGTAAGCAAATATGCATGTTGCATGTGTGCCATAAAAATCTGGCCAGCCGAGGCATACTTTTAGGAGTCGCAGGCAAATGCCATACAATTGCCAGACACCCGACAAAAAGACCCATAGAAAAAATGAGGAACGTGGAAAAGCGTTGCCGCAAAAAACGCCTCTGGGACGGTGGACCACGAGGCTGTCATCCACAACTCGTCCTGAGTGGTGTCAATGTTTTCTAAATAAACCGCGAAGCACAAGCCGCAGACTAGATTAGCTTGGCAGTGATACATGCACTCCATTCAAATAAAAAAAAAATAGAGTGTACTCTACTGTGAGGTAACCCAGGGATGTGAGTCACATTTTTTACTGTTTGCCGGGGACAACCAACTCGAGTGACGCCCTGGCAGTCAGTAGCTTTAAGCGTAATTATCGATCAGGTTTCTTTAAATTAAATGCACCTATTAGGCTTCCACAGAAATAAAATACAACACACAAATTCTTATCTACTTCCCAACTGAAAATTCCATTCTGCTATTTCACATTTCTGTTTTTTTCAGATTTTTTCAGTTACAAAATTAACAGCTCCGCACGTCACAATATACGCTACAGTTGCCTCTGACAATGCGCTGCTGTTACATACGACCCACACTTTATTATGCCGCTAATTTGAGAGCCGCCGTGCTTTCTGCACCAAAAAGCACTAAAGTGCAGCTTACTTTTGCATACAACAAATTTCATGTTCAGCCACCGCTGGCTGCCGTTGTCGCCATTGTTGCTGCGGCTTCCGCTTATTTCCGCACGTGTTGCGTCCAAGTGGAGGCAGGAGCGAGGAAAAGACAAATCTGTCATTGTGCTCAGCGGTTGTTATTATTATGATTGTTATTATGATTGTATATTGTGTAATAAGAAAAGTGTTTCCACTTCGCGCGGCATGCAGAGCTCTTTGTCCAGGACGGCGCCGGACAATGCCGCGCGACAGCCGGCAGCTGTTGCCCTGTCCAGCTTATTGTAATTGTTGTTCAGCGAACTTTCCCCACTCCCGATTCCGGGTCCTGTGTCGGAATCGGAATCGGAATCGCAGGATCCAGACTCCTTGCCGGATGCCTCGGGTACTTCTTTTCGCTGCTTTTGTCTTTCACAGCACATTCTTTCGTTCAGGTAAGTTCGTTTTCGTTTTCGCTGTCGTCCTCATACTTTATCCGAAAGCACCTGCCAAAATTACGCAAGTGTCACTCAAAGGGGGGAAACGACGACAGGACAGTGACAGGCGCCTGTGCGAACCCTTTCAGCTACTGTGAATAAAAAAACAGCGTTCTCTTTGCTGGCGCCATGCTTGACCTTATTAAATTTGCATTTTGCCCCCTGCTTCGCTTCTTCTCATTTGTACCTTGCCTTGCCTCTCCCAGTCACTGTTGTGTCAACTTGGCGGGTACTTAATTTACATATGCGAGTGTACAGCTAATCCATTTGATTTAGGAAGTTTCGCACAGCTAATGAGCTTTTTTATGAGTGCCCCTGGCAAAAATAAAACTAATTTCAATATGCACAAAACTTTTGCCCAACCCAATTCAGGGAGACACACACCCGCAGTCTGATGATGTCCACAACTTTTCAGGGTTTCAGACAAACGTAAAAAAATACAAAAAGTTTCGCGCTTAATTAACTACGCGCCGCAATGAGTCTACTCCGGGATAGGATCCTATTTAATTTGCATTAGTAAATTGTTAGCATGTCGACTTACATCAACGATACAACGATACCGATCTTGTGCTGAATTAAAAACATTGAGTTACAAGAGAAACATCTCTAAACCTGAAACCAAAACGAATTAAACATTTGCACCAGTTTGGCTAGCCCGATAAATCAAGCATTTACATCTGCCATTTACTTCGTTTTTCCTCTCAATAACTCTCCAAACATAGGGCAACTAATAATCAATTTACATAGATTTTTGTTCGGTTTGCCTGTCATAAATCACTTGACCGGCCTTGTGAACTGGGGACAGTTAATTATAATGCATTAATAAATTGTTCTCTCTCAATATTTTACTAAAACTTGCAAACATTTAGCCACAACTCGAATATCATAATCCCTGGCTCATTGAATATTCCGGATTTCCAGCAGCTCCATAAATTATGTCACAGTGCGGAATTTAAATGTGAATAGCCGCTGTAAGCATTGTCTCGGACCGCAGTGGCCTATATCCCCAGCCATCTCGGATTTCTATTTTGTTTTCTCCAGCTCGGAGTCAACTGCGGAAATCACTCACCGAGGTCCCGGGCCAAAGCAGACCAGAGCAGCGTCCGTACGACATGGGAACGATAATTTGGAGGAGTCAGGAAAGCAGCAGAAACAGTAACCGAAGCCGCAACAACTGCCAAGGCGGGCGGAGGAAACCGTCTTGGGATTAATTTTAGCGCGAAAAGTGAAAGCGCAGCTCCAGTTTTCCCAGCAGCGCAGCACGACGGCGTTCAAAGACAAGAAATTTATGTTATACATTTCGAAAATTATGCGTTTAGTCCGGGGAGCCCAGAAATTGGGGCAGCCGTGCATCGGAACGGAAGCAGCACAGTCCATGCCATGCCTTCCAGCCAGATTGCGGGCTCCGGCTTAACCTCAACGTAAAATCATTAGCAGGACGCAGCGTCCGGTTAACGTGTGATAAATACGGCCGCATATTCCGGCCGAGAGGGCCTGGAGCCACAAGAAGGGACCAGACAGGACAATCCGGCAAACATGCAGCGTGTGTACCCACGGGGTGCCCATTCCCACTTCCTCCCCGCTCCGTTCCCACAGCTTACACAGAGGACATCCCAATGGCAGCACATGTATGCAAACGGTTTTAAACTGGCAGCTCGGCATGGCGCCAGCAGCCAGCAGCTAGGATTCAGGATCCAGGCTCAGCCAACGGACCATGTCCTTGTCCCCGAGCCTCCTCAGATGTGTGGACCAGACGCTGGAGGAGGGAATGAAACCAAAAACAAGTAACGAAACTGTTATCCTATGCGCCGAACTTTGGTATACCCGTTATCAACTAAGCACTTCCTACTTCCTAGCTTTTTCATACTTTTTAAAGAATTTTAAAAACACAACTGTATCATTGGCTCTCAAAAGGCATAGCAATGTTTTAACACGAGAGAATTGGAATACATCTGTAGAAAAAATGAATAATAAATAATACTTTATTTGTAAAATTAAATTTGAATTACAGTGAATAATGAAAATAATTCGAAAATAAAATAAGATTATTTTTAAGCCTCTGCCAAGATATGTTTAGATTTATCGGAAGATAATTTGCTAATAAATGGTTTAATAATAATTAATAATAATCAGGTTTGTCCACATTAAGAATAAGCTTACAATATTTATAATCTTTAATTAGACAATGACAGAAATCATACGATATAGTTAGCTCAAGGCTTCTGGCTTCTTGGCTCATCCTCTGTCCCTTTCGTCCAGTTTACCCTTGCGGCCTATGACTACAGGGTATGGCAAAAGGACAAGTACCGACCGCACCTCCCAAAAATGGTTGCTAAACAAGTTTTCGTTATCTGCGCTGCGAAGACCCCGCACAGCCGTCCCCTCCCGCCCCAAACCCGACAAACTACCGCATTTCTGCGTTTTTGTATCGAGTGCTTATAAACGTTTTCCTACGTCCGTTGAATGCATATGTCTTCATAGGGTGATCCGAGGGGCAGCGTGTGTGTGCGGAATGGGAGGTGTGGGTGCGGGCGTCCTGCTGGTGCGTGCCGGGGTGTTTGGGTGAATCTTGCATGTTTTGCCGAGCACCGCAAACTCTGATTTAATTTTTCGAAAATTGTAAGCTGCTCCTTTTTCTGTTCCGTATCCAGTGCCTGCATTCAAAATTAGTCGCTGTAGTCGCTGCGGTTGTCGGCTTGTTTTTGCTTGTGCTACATCTGTTATTGCTGCTATCCTTGTTATTACTGTTGCTGTTGTTTACCGACCAACTGTTCTTATTGTGCAACTATTTGCCAAATTGTTCCGTAATTAAATCTAACGTGGGAGTCTGACTGACCACCGTAATGTCGCTTTATTGCAGTGAGTATGCATGTGAATTAATTGGTCGACCCCTAAACGTCCACTCTGGAGAAAGTTTTGCTTTTAAGTAAACCAAGCTGATTGCGAATTACATTTCAATCACACAAGATAGTTTTGTAAACGAAGTGAAGTGAACAAACAAAACACATGGAGTTAAAAACCCCAACATTATATGTCAAAATCTACTGCAAATATATTTAAACGTGGTGTGGAGGGTCATATTAAAGCGTTTTCTTCTAAAAAAGCAAAAGGAGTAAAGGAATGAAATGGTTATATATTATTGAATACGCTCAATAAGATTGGTTTGATTAAATTAACATAAACCTAAGTGACGTCCCTTCAGACGTTATCCTGGGCTATCAGTAACACGAGGACTGTGGCACGCAGCATTGCTGCAATTAATATCGTAATTGCTGAATCATTCAAATTGGTCATATAAAGAGTAGATCAAAATAAGCAAGAAAGGAAGCTAATTTCGGCACGCCTAAGTTTGTATACCTTGCAGTTTAAAATTGGATCATTATGATTAAATCCAATTTGATCAAATAAAAAGAAAAACTAACAGGAATTATATATATCATTTCTACATATAATACAAATTCGTTTTCCTAATCATACTGCATTTATAGTTTTACAGTTACATTTTTACATTCACAGTATTGCATTTTCCTCCCCAACATTTAACGATCAAATCATCCGAATTGTATAAAATTAAAACCAAAACTCTAACATATGTTTAAAACTGGCAAGGTAAACAATTTTTTTCTCAAAATTGTTCAATTGTTCCTATGACAGCTATATGATATAGTTGTCCGATCCGGTCCGTTCGGAATTATATACATATATACTGAGAGCCAATTTTCATTCTGATAGCTTCAACGAGCAGACGAACAGACTGACATGGCTAGATCTACTCGACTGTTGTTGCTGATCCAGAATATATAAACTTTAAAGACGAAATAACGATTCATATCTCGAAAATGTCATTTATATATCTCTGATAAGTGGCTAGATCGGCTCGGCTATTGATGCTGTTGATGGAATATTTATAGGGTCGGAATGACAAAATGGCAAACTTTCGATTACAATTTAAGCTTTCGACGTGTTTTCACATTTATTTTTATACCATGTACCGTAGGTACAAAGGTATATTAATTTCGTGCAAATGTATGTAACAGGCAGAAGGAAGCATTTCCGACCCCATAAAGTATATATATTCTTGATCAGCATCAACAGCCGAGTCGATCTAGCCATGTCTGTCTGTCCGTCTGTCCGTCTGTCCGTCTGTGTAAACGCCTAGATCTCAGCAACTATAAGAGCTAGAGTCACCAAATTCGGTATGTAGGTCGGAATGTTTTGCAAGCAGATCAAGTTTGTTTCAGATTTAAAAATTTCCCTCCCACTCCCCCGCAAATCAATAAAATCAATAAATCAATAAACGCCTAGAGCTCAGCAACTATAAGAGCTAGAGCCACCAAAATTTGGTATGTAGGTCGGAATGTTTTGCACGCAGATCAAGTTGGTTTCAGATTTAAAAATTTCCCTCCCACTCCCCCGCAAATCAATAAAAACGTTTTGCAGCCGCAAATATTACCATATATCTTTCTTTTTGTGCATAGGCATGCATATGTAGAACATGTATCAATACCGAAAATCTGGTAAAGATCGGATGAAAAACACAAAAGTTATTTACTTATCAGTCTGTTATCTATTTGGCAGCTAGCAACAGGTGCATCCCAAAAACAACAACAAAACTGATGAGCGCAAGAAACTAACTCCCGTGCGCAAAAAAGAGAGGAGGGGTTATCTCTGTCTCTGTCTTGCACACGCANGCACACGCAAGTGCATGAGATGGTGGTGGTTTTGCAAAGAGCGAGTTTGTTTACATTTCTCTAATAGGCAAAAGTCGCAATAGGCAAGAGCGGCGATATATTTTGGTACATGGTATATAACAGTAGTTCACGAACGACTGTAGCTTTCTTACTTGTTTTTATTTCAAATACTTACTAATTTCAGCTGACCAATAAAATATGAAAGCTCCACAAAATATATATTTTTTTAAGTCACGAAATTATGTAAGCAATATTTTGGAGTACGCTGCTCCTTCAGATTTACATATTTCTCAATAAATTGAAGTGCAAAGTGCCAAGTCTGCTCCATTCCATAAATTTTTTTATAAAACTTTCAAATTAAGGGCAGCTACTGTCCCCGGTTTACTAAAGTTACGCACGAATTGCTTTTCATAAAGAACTTAATATTTGATACAGTCCTATGTCATTATGATATACTTAAAGTAAAATGTCTGCTATTACACCTTGTTTCGGACGTTATGTACTCGTGCGAAACGATTGTCCCAATATATATAAATCTAATAATTGATATTTTACACATTTATCAACGCAAAAGCGAATTGATGGAAATCCATCGAATCCCATCAATTATATTCACTTTCTAACACCATTCCACCTTTTTATCGGGCCAAAGATGCACACATCCTCCATGGGGTGCCGTGTAAACAGGGAACGTGCTTAATGCATTTACCGCCGTTGGGACCCTGCATGCAACGCATTATTAATGGCGCTGAATTACAGGCCATAAAACAAATACGAATTTAATCATATGCCTGGTGGGAGGTGATGGGCAGGGCGGGGGCTGGGTGTGGGTGTACTACACCTCTGTCCTATAAAGGCACAGCGGGGGACGACGCTGCACCCACATCAAAATAAACTAACCTGTGACTTTAATATAAATGAAAACGTAACTACCAGCACACCATCCCCCATGTGCACAACGAAAAAATAGGAGCAATATCAATTCAATATAGTTAACTGTAATTTTATTTATCTTCCCTTGATTTTGCTTTCTTTTGTTGAAAGATTTAAATTGTCATATTTAAAATGAACCGAGGGATATTATCCAGTTTGCCAAAATTCACAGCAGCAGCTAGACGTTCCGTAACTCTTTCCACATTAACGTGTCGGGAGGCTTAGATATTCTGTCCCTCACGGAGGAAGACATCACGATTTGGGTTGGGAGAACGTCAACGTCTTCGTCAACTCGTCGAGACCCTTTGGCCAGCGCGCCGTGCTAAAGTTCTCCAAGTAGACGACCACCACTTTCCGTTGTTGGCCGCTTCACACACGCCGCCCCGAATTTAGCCCGTTTCCCGTGAGCCCCGCCTGCTGCTTGTGACCGATACCAACAGCGTACATGGGATTTTCACGAATACGTACTCGCCTCTGCTTTATTCCCTGCAACAAGTCGGCCCATTCCATCGGCCTGACGTCTCCGCCTGAGTGGCACCATCTCGAGCAGATCGAGTTGCCCGTTGTTGTCGATCTGTTCTTCTTTGGAGGCTGAGAAGGAGGAGGAGGCCGCCAAGGAGCTGCTGCCGCCACCCAAGATTGAGGAGGCCTTCGATCATCCGGTCGAGGAGACCACCAACTGGTCCGATGAGGTTGGCGCCGCTGAGACCGCTGGAGGACTCGAGGACCGGAACGAGGATACCGTCAAGACCGCCTGGGGCAGCGACGGTCAGTTCCAAGTAAGCTGTTTCTCCCCACCTGCTCTTGTTGAGCGGCAACGACGACAACGCCTACTCTGTCAGGGTATAAATAAACACTTCCTATGTTTTACATCAACAAAGATTATGAATCATAAGTATATATAATTATCGCTTAAACCTCTAAAATTTTGATAAATAAATACTAATTCAAAATCAAAATAATATATAGAAATGACAAAACAAGTCCGACGCATTACTATGGTAACATTTTCTCCCTGTGTGGGCTGTGCTCGTCCTCGTGAGTGGGAGGGCTACTGCGGGCAGTCCTGGGCCCACTGGTCCTAGCCGTGGTTCAGGCGCCGCTTTCATGCCAAATAAGCCTTCATAAATAATGAAAAATGCCACTGCGAATGGCGCTAAAACTCTGCCGATGTGCGCGAGTAATAAGCAAAAGCCAACACCAGAAACAACGGGCCCTAACCAGCAGCAGCAGCCGTGGAGTTGAGGCAAATTAGCAGCCAAGGATTACCAGCAATTATTTTTGTTGTATGCATTTGGAGCTATTATTCTGATTACCACGTTTGCTTGACGATTGTGCGCTCCAGAGCCGCCGGCCGGGCCACGAGCGCCGGCAGGATCTGGTGGCCAGGGGCCACTATTGAGCGACCGGCCAAAGGGAGCAGCAGAAACGGCATTAATGGGAACCGCAACATCAAACGCATGACTGCATACCGAATGAATGGTTTATTTATATTTATGAATTCATCATCGTACTCTCCGGGTGGGGCAGTTAGCTCGGCAGGGATGGAGGCCTCCGCCGAGCCACAACGGGAAACCCCATCCAGCTTATGGCTTCAGAATGTAAATGGCGGTGATGTTGACCAGAAACCTGAGTGAGTGGAACTGTTTCCAATTATGCAAACGTTGATTGAATCGCACAAACGCACTCAGACCAATCAAATGATTGGTAAATTTTTCATGAAATACAACATATGATTTTTAAACTGAATAAAACGATATGTATATATCCATGAAATTAGCTTTAAGGACAACGAAGTTTGGAAACTTAGTTAAAATCAATATGGTTGTGTAAACAATCTTGCTATGCGTTGATAGTTGGGTTTGAGTGTTGATTAGTAACTTAGTTAGTGTCAAGTGTCAAGAAATTAGTTTATTTTTCCAAACTCTTGGCTAAGACTATAATTTCTTATTAGATTAATTTAAGGCAAGACAATTATAATATTACAAACGGTTATTACATACTTCGATATTCGATAAGATTATTTTAAAATGTTATACATTGATAATATATTTGGTTTGATTTAATATTATTATCTCTTATTATATCTTATATTTCTTATGTAGATGCTAGACTTTGTAAGTAATCAAAAGCTATGAAAATAAAATAATATCTTTGCTTGCTTAATAATATGAATAATAATGAATATTTTGACCTTAATAGATTATAACTCCAAATGGTTATATTCATGAAACAGCAATAAATTACAATATAATTATAAGCCGATTTTCAATTCTCCACTTCTACAGCTTTAATTGCAAGAACAGGAAAATAATATGTTGATTTGTAACATATTGTTTTTTTGGAAATGCACGGCAAATACAACTCCTGATGATCATTTACAATAAACTCTTCAGCCTAATCGTTCTGTGAACCAAAAGAATTCACTGGAATTCACCATGGCTGGACTTGCATTAGTCCTTGCCGGCTAGGACTGCTTAAAATGGTAAAAATAGAAACCAACAAGTAAAACTAATTTGTAGGAACTGTGCAAAGGGGAAAACTTTTCGCAAGCGACTTTGACATGTGCCCAAAATACGTTTCGGTGGAGTCCTTTAGCCTCAAGCCAAGCGGTCGCTTGTTATCTGCCGCCAGGACTATCGCAGGCACACAGAGCGCACGGGCGGGGGCAAGGACTCGGGTTCCAGGGAGGAGATACCCTCTCCTTGGCGGCGATGGTACAACTAAAGCAGATTAAAAAAGTTTCAAATTTAAACCAGGCGGCGTATTAATTTATTTAAGACCCTTAAATTATATCCTTTGATGTAAGGCATACATTCCTTTGCCAGGCCGTCCTTCCCGCCCCCTTTTTGTGAGCCGGTTATGCTTAGCCATCCACACCCACAGCCTGCCACTTTTGGCGTATGTAATTACATTTTTACCCCATCCGCTCAGTCAAACATACACTCGCCTTCTGCGCAAGAAAATCAGGAAAAAAGACAGCCACATAAAAAACTACGCGCGGCCTAGGACATACGTATGTACGTAGTTGAAAAAACGTAAAAATTACACATGCAGCAGTTTCCTTGCTTTTTATGGCCCAGAAATAGCGAAAAGTGGTGGGACAGTTCATGCCTTAATACCCTTTTATAATATATCAGAATGGCACAAGCCGTTGCTAAACTAATAAATTTGTAAATGAAATTATATTTTCGGACGAATAATAGCGTCTCTTTGTACTTGATATTGTCCTATTTAAATAAAATACCGCTTAAATTGGTATATATTTTAATCAGCTATTACGTGTAATTACCATGATTGATCATTATGTAAATATAAATCTAAATAGTCTAATAATAATAATAAAAATAATACAATACTCTAATTCCATATCTTGTAGTCTTGTACCATCAATTTTTAAGATCTTTACTTGAAGTCACAGGCTTAGTCGCTAATTATAAAAATCTTTTTAATACGGTGCTCAAGAAATCGCTAGGGTTTTTATAGTCTAATAATACAATTTGTAAGATACCGAATTCAATGTAAGTCTTTATTTTTGTAGTTAAATTTGAGACGCGAAAATCAGTGTATTTAAAATATGTATCTACATATTTACATATATAGCACCACCGTTTACTAATAAAAAACATTTTAAAAAAGTTTTGACAAATAAATCTGTCGATTGCCGTGCTATAACCACTTTTGATAATCTCAATCAATTTTTATCAAAGAATTTTATATACCTACAGTTTAAAAAAAATTTTACAATGCTTAAGAAGTTATTTAAACATAAGATATACAATTTATAATATAAGTACGGTGTGAATTAAATTTTTTAAATGTACTATTTGTTATTAGACACCTCTGATGGTGATAATGATCCATCCTGGCAACCTCTAAGTGCAATTAATGCATCACAATTAAAATTACATTATAGGCATTTTATTTTGGCAACACATGAGAACGCATAATATACTTATTCAATGTTTAGTAAAACTAATTTGTTAACTCTTAAATGTGAATAAGTAGACTACTTGGTGCTGGCCAAGGGAGTGACACTAATGCGATCCATTATCTCCGTATGACGCCTTCTAATTAAAGAAATGGAGCCTAGACTCCCTAGTAGGACATATGGTAGCCGCAAGTACCCGAATCCGATCCGGCTTAGAAGGGTAGAGCGGCCAAAGTCCGCAGTCAGAGGAGCAGAGCCCGCCAGTCGCAGCCGTAATGTGCACATACCATATGTGTCCATGTGTGTGTGGGTGCAAGTCAGAGTGTGTGTGTGCAGCGATACGGAAATAATGAAATTATTAACACTTGAGCAACTTCCGGCTAAAAAACAAAGGCTCTCCAGCAGCATCAGCAGCGCCGAGGCAACACACACAAAAACGGCAGCTGCAAGACAAAAAGCAAAAACTTGCGAAATACATTAAATGGACGAAAGAAGGCATATAAACGGCCACAGGGTGCGGTGGAGATGGGGCGAAAACTGGAGGCACTGGAGGAGCGGAGCAGTCATAATTGCAGCCAAACTTGGCTCGGCCACGAGCACAGGACGAACACAGGATTCGGGTGAAAAAAGAGCTACAGACCACGTGAATAAGAAAGGCGGCCGAGAGGAACCCATTCTCCACTTTGCGCCGAGCAACAGACTGTAAATTTTTGAAGAAGTCATAATAGAGCCGTTGGCATATTTTCTATAAGCGAATTGTGGCCTTCCATAAACAACATCAAGTATACGTCTGGTGGTGCAGACAAAACAACGGCGGCAGAAGGAACTGGAGTGTTGTGGGAGCAGTGGCTTCCAGATTTAATCAAGTGGCATGCCACTTGCTGATATTATTAGTATTAGTGCTGGCACCTATACGTTTACAGCGACCCCAAGTCCATGTGTGACTCTAAATTAATTATCCAGGAAAGATTAGAGCCGAAGGACCCCCCTTGGCTACGGCACTGTGCACACTGCGCACACACAGATGGCAGCCGTTTAACGCGCTTGCATGAATTTGAAGTTAAGTCCTGTAATTAAAAGACAGTTGCCTGGTTGGTTGGCTGTCTGAACGCATGGCTAGCGCACCCACTGGGTTAGCTGCGCCCACCTCTGGGTTGGCCAAGTGTGAGTCCTCCGGCCGGCTATAAGGGTAGCAGGGAGTCGGTGCGGCCACCCAACTCCGCCACTCCGCGAATTCATCTGATTATATTTCTGCCTTTTGTCTGCCAACTCTCTCCTGGCAGAGTGCATATGTAGATTTATCCTTTGCCGAGCAGCTGAAAGGAACGGAGCTTAAAAGACGTCCTAACATGTTAAGCCATACGTGTTCGAGTTTATGCTGGGTTAGTCAAAGACAAATTCCTTTCCAATTGCTCCGGCACGATACAGGACGCCTTTTAGGATTCTGTTTTTCCATTTTTTTGGCATTTAGCTTGGGCAACTCGAAGGACTTAAAGCTAAGGGCTGCCTCCCCAGACTGTGTGTTCACTGTCCGCAGGCGGAGGGCTAGGTCGCTCGGATCATGACCCCGCCCGTTGCAGTCCGTCGTGGCACTGCGTCAGTTCTGGTTCGCTCTTCCCGTAAGCGGGAAATGATTCATAAATTATATTAACTCCGTCGGAAATTCCCCACTGACGAGGACAACGATGGTTGGCAATACAAACAGCAGAACTTTTGAAATTATTTGCGCACACTCATTTTGTGCGAATTTTCCGAACATTTTCAACAATTTTCTTCATTGCAACTGCCTCCGTTTTTGTCTCCCCGCCTGCTCCTTTTTATTTTCGGAGTGCATTTTCCCAGTGGACCAACTTTCGACTTCCGTTTGCAAGCGCATAAAAATGTTTCCTTGTTGTTTTTGTGTTTTGCGCAGCCTGCATTTCCAAACAGCTCTCCCCCGGCCACGCCCCGAAAAACTCGTTCGTTTGCATTTGTTTATCTTTTTATAGAGCGACAATTTCGTAATGAATTTATTACAGTGGCATTCACTGAGGGTTATGCATAAAGCGAAACGGGAAAACTGTTGGAAATAAACTTAAATTAACTTACAATGCCCCAAGGACGTGAGCATGAGACTCTGACCTCTCATATCAGGACATTAGCCAGGCACCAAGGAGAGGTAAAAACGAAGGAAGCGTAACCAGATCAGGTACTAATTTAAAGACTGAATGCACTCTTCTTAAGTTATCTGGGTTTTTAATCTCCTGAAATTGATTTTGGTTGCTTTAACTCATTCTAAATGTAGATTTGCTCTTCCTCACCAGTGAATTTGAAATTGTAATTAATTTCTAGCGGCCTTAAGATATTCGTTTGATATGTTCTTGCCCAATGAAATGGCCATAAAGTACATAAATCAGTAATCTTAGCCATTTCCTCACCTCCTGTGCTGGATTTGCAAACGTTGCAAACTTCATTTTCCTAAAATGATGTGGACTTTACTTAATTGTAATATGCATATTAATACCACAGTCACACAAGGATGCCTCGTTTGACTTAAATGGGTTGATATGCTGACATTCACAAAACATCGAACAATTCTTTTACGCACCATTTGCCGCATTGAGTCTCAGTTACCGAGCCCGGAGTGCGGAGCCCGTCCCCGTCCTGCCGGCAATATCCCTGCTAGGATGGGTGTGTCAACGCTTTTACACTTAATTAATTAAACGTAATTGAAAATCAAATAAAATGGCATCCCAGCTGCGACAATAGACAATGAAACGCAAGACAATGGTGTAAAATAGCCATTGATATTGTCATTAAAAGGAAATGAGCAAAATAATGAAGTGCAGTCGAATGCACTGCCCCTCAGGAGTAAGAGCTGCTCCTCCCTCCCCCAGCCCACGAGGTCTTGTTTCCCACTGAAAGCATCTACAAGTCGCTTACAGCTGGCGCAGCCTTTATGAACTGCCGCGACAACTCCGACAATGGCAATAACGAACGGCGTGGCAAGTGCAACAAACACTCGAGGCATCTACGAGACAATCCGTGCCTGCATGTCGCGCCTCCAGACCAAAATTCTGGCATGCACTCAACGAAAAAGGAACTCATAAATCTGGAGAGTTGCGACAAGTTAGATGAAACTTGATATTTTTCAAATCTTTCAAATCAAGAGTGGCACGAATGTGAAAACTATGCATATTATTTCCACATTCATATATAGGAGCATATATTTTGGTCTTTGTAAGACACGCACATTCTTTCTCAAAATAAAAATTAAATTCATCCTGATTTCTTCGCGTGTAACATGGCTGTCTTTATGCATTGCCTAAGTATTTGGTTCTGGCGTTGGCTATAAATGGCGACAACTTCAATTTCACTGCGGCGGTGCTTCGGGGGAGGCTTGTTGTCTGGCTGCCTTCAGCCCCAAAGTTGGTCAACCAACTGCATAATTAATGGGGTTTGCAGACTGCAGGGGGGTGTTGTCGAGTGCCTGCTCGTCTGATTGATTTACCTGCACCTGTTGCAACAGGTTACCATTAGCAACTCTACCGGCTGGTGGCCCAGTTGATTAGCTTTAAGGACTCGCATCGACTTTAAAACGCAAACAGCAATTTGCAAATGACTTTCTGCCGAGCAGCAAGGCAACTCAAAGCCAGTGCAGAAAAGAAACACACACAAGCAGTGGCGCAAAAAAAGGGTGACTGGAGAAATGCAAAATTAATTACCAGAATGCAAATTAATTGCTGTTCGTTTGCTTGCTTGCAGCTTTGCAAGCGCATAAATCTCCCGTCTGGGCTGCAGCCAGCGAACAGCGCTGCCTCCGGGGGAAGAAAGGCGGCGACGGCAACGGACAAAGCGTATCAGCCAAAATAAAACGGAGACGCCCCCAAGCTCGCACACATACACACTTGGAAAAACAGGTGGGTAAACGTACATATGTTATAATTGTAAAATGATACCTTGCCAGGTTGTTATAGGGATTGGTCAAAGCTTTTTCACAATTTAGGGGTTATAGATATTCTAATTATACCCTTTTACCTCTAGACTGCTCTCTCTCTCTCTCTCTCTCCATCCCTTTTTGGCAATGGAACATAAGTTTAACATAGGCTGAAGTCAGTATAAACAATTCGATAGAATATACATTTTATGGAACTACGCATATTATTTTTATACGGTTTCGGTTAGTTTAAGACAAAGAAAGCTATGTGTGATAGTGAAATTAAACACAGTGATTAAATAAATAATTAATAATAAATAATTAAATAATGGTTTAGTCACTCTTATTTGTGTTTATTTCAGCAGGTAATTGAACTAAGACTTAAGACAACTATCGGTGCGGAAGAATTAGGAAGTGGGTAACGTTATTATTGTTTCAGAATTTCTGAGATTATCAGCATCGTTTTTTTAGGGAACAGGGAATGAATCCCCCAATGACATTGGTTTTTAAAAGAAAGAATAACACAGAAATGTAACAAAAAAACATCATGTCAAAGAAAGGTTATGTTTTCAGTGTACTAATACACACACCACACTTGCATTGCAATGACAAACAAATTGCCTAACGCCGCAGTAGCAGTGGCAGCAGCAGCAGCAGCTGAAGCTGAAGCAGCAACGACCCAACCAAAAATCTAGTTGTGGCCAGCGGCCCAGTCTGAAATCGTGATGGTGGCCAAGTGTACATGGAGTGGCAAATGAATTGCGTAGACGGGTGGGTCCACCCGCTGCACGACCCGTGGCACCGCCGCAACTGCACTGCTAACCACCGTGCCGGGCAAACCCGGACCCGGACTGACTCTGGCAGTCCACGTCCACGTCCGCCGTCAGCGCTAAAAGTGCCAGTTGGGTGAGGATATTTGCCAAAAACTTTAAAGGAATTAGCCAGGACAAGTGTGATTTTTAAGGGCCAGAAAAGCTTCATAGAATCGAGCAGATAAGGAAAATGAATGGGAGGAGGTCGTGGGCCAAGGCTTTTGTAACATGGAAAAACTTCAAAGCCCCTTAAGCCGGCAATGGTTTCCATTGATTTCACGCCGCATATTCAGCTCTTTGGGCCACTTGCAATTCCCCTTTGGGGTCGACCTCTGTAGAACTAATATACCTTGAGGAAAGTATTATAACTTTGTTCAAATGTTTGTTTATATACCTAAGGATTGATTAAAATCAATGACCTTTTTTATATCTGGCATATACTTGCACGCTATGCTGCACAACATTATTTAAACAAGAATGGAAGTTCATTTCGGAAACCGTAGCTTGTACACCCTTGCAATTTGATCGGTTACATTGAAGTGGAAACTAATTCACTGTGCTAAAAAATATAATTAATTGCAGTTACTTTCTGCTGCTACAGTCGAATGTGGCAGACTGTGAGATACACGAGAAGGAACATGCATACATATGTACGTCTTAATGATGTGAAATGTTAACAACATGTTTAGCAAAGTCAAAATCAAATGCAATATTGCTAGAAAAATGTTAAGTAATGTCCATTGGTACTGCCAACCCAAAAGGAGATGCGGTAGCAAGTTCAACGTCCACAAAAACCTAATTGTCTTTAAAATGCCATGTTTATTACCGCATTTGAATCATATTTTTTAATCAATATTTAATAATAACACCTTGTCACACTTGTCTTTTTTAAAGATTTTTACCATTATAGTTATATTTAGTTAAGCGTTTTCAAATTATGGGCGGATAGATTTTTCAGAGTCTTTGCTACTTTTTGTTGTGTTTGTCTTAATTCTTCCAAAATAAAAATAAACAATAAAGATTTATTTCATATCTATTGTCATTGCACAGTGGTTGGACTTGTACTGAGCCTCGGCCATAAATACTTCGCGTTGAGATATGGTCATGAAATTTTCCTTAAAAATCTAAAAAAATATTTTTAACATATTGTAAAAAAATTGGCTACTTCAGACGACTATATCATATAGCTCCCATAGGAACGATCGGAAATTTTTTGGGAAAAAATATCATAACTTTGTCAGTTTCCAACATATTTTTATTTAATTTGACATATGTTCGTTTTGTATTATTAAGGAATTTTGGGTTTAATTTGATGCAAATCGGACAACGATATCATATAGCTGCCATAGAAACGGTCGTTAAATGCAGGGGAAAAAAGTATAACTGTGAGTGTTAAACATTAAATGTAAATGTGTAGAGTTAAATGTAATGTTTTAAATTTAATCAAAATGTATATATTATATAATATATATATTTATATATTTATATATATTTCATATTTTATATATACTATATCTTCTGTTAGTTTTTCTTTTCATTTGACCAAAATGAACCAAAT
>VNJV01004617.1:0-12418 GCA_008042635.1 Drosophila nikananu | reverse complement strand
TTCTTCTTCTTACTTACTGCAAGGGTATTTAAACTTCGGCATGCCGAAGTTAGCTTCCTTTCTTGTTGTAATTCAAATGGTTTCCATGTCATTAAATTCCGAAGTATTCAAGTATTCTCAAAGGCACTGCTTGCCTTATTTGCTATTTGTACTTGAAATGAAGAAAAAATTAAATGGGTGCTGTGCATCAATTTATATTTATTCTATTTTATTGTGACCCAACCGACATTCAGCTCATTAGGGATTTTTAACCCACCTTCAAGTACCTTCAATACAAACACAGTTAATAGTTTTGTGATTTTTTTTTCTCAATTCATTTCTAAATTTCTTTTGTAACTTTGCAATACAATAAAAATCCGTTTACAAAGGGGAATGCGAATGCGTTTGGTGTAGCTAGCTGCTAAGCGTGATTATAATGTGGGGATTATAGGATTATAGGCGGTGACTAGTGTGGATGTGTAGCCGTGTTTTCAATGAGATTCCTGATCCTCCATCCTGTCTAGTTTAATTATCAAAGCGTTGATTATGCAGGCGCCAGCCTCTTTGGTGAACCAGCAGAGATCGTTCAGAAGATGTACGGACGACTCGTTAAGGGCGGCCGATGAAGTGGCGCCCGCACCTTCGACCCCCTGACCGGCAATACTATTGTCATGATCCCCGGATCCCAGACTGCGCCGCTTGGCTTCAGCTGCTGCTCTGCCCGTGGTTACGCCTGAGATGGACTGGCGGCAAACATAGACCTCGAAGGAGGTGGAGATGCGATGCAGGCCCTGCTCGGAGGCAAAGTGATGTTGCGGCAATACGGGCTCAATGATGGTGGCATTAGGTGAGTAGTAGAGCTCCAGACGGGTGCCCGGCTCATCTTTTAGCGCAGCAGCGGTTGGTTCGTCATCGGGGTCTGTTTCCAGCGGAAGCGGCTGGCCTCGATCCAATATAGCCCGTATCTTGTCCACCCGTGTCATGTAGTAGAAGGGCAGCCAGTCGCCATTCAGATCGAAGTGCACCTGCGGAACTGCCGAAGAGGAAACGCCGCTACCCGCAGATGCAGTCGTTGCCGAGGTGGTCAGAACATTGACGGTCTGCTGATTGAGCTTAAAGTAAACCCAGCCCTCCAGTTTGTCTCCATTGCCGCCGTTGCTGGGCCCGCTGCACTTCAGGCAGAAGCACACCGGCTCCAGTCGGCTGTCAAAAAAGGCCTGCGGCAGAACCAGCGAGGCACAGAAGCGTCTCACCTGCCGCAGGTACTCGCAGTCGTTCTGTTCCGTTGAGCGTAGCGAGTCGGTTCCCCCTCCCGGGCGTGCCTGGCCAGCCGAGTTAGTTTCCGATTCAAGCGAGTTGAGCGATGGCAGGTCGAGATTTAGTAGCGACGCCTGGTCGGGCATGAGATGGTGGCGCGTGTACTCGTTTTGTTGCAGTTGCTGCAGCAAGAGCAGGTGGTTCATATAGTCGATCTCGTCGTCCTCCAGGACATTGTCGTTGGTTGCTGGCTCCCCAGACGCTTCGCGTTCGTTGCTGGCGCTCAGATCCAACGCTGCCGCCGTATTGTTTTCGCTGTGATCGTTCGTTGTGCTTACCATGACGGCGGATGCTCCTGGAGCTTCATCTACCGAGTTTACCGAAGTAATTGGGGGATTGGGCAGCTCATCGTACTCCTTGTTCGTGTCATACACAGCCGAATTGCTTAGATTTTGGACATTGACATTCGAGCTACTCCCCGCTGCCGTTGTCGAAGTGTTTAATGAGTTCTGGAATCTCTGTGTGCTTTGGCTGCGTTGTATATTCAAATTGGTATTGTGCTGCAGCTGGAGGGACTCGCGAAGGCAACTGAGAGTAAAGGAATATACAAAGAATGTAGTTACAGTATTAACGTCGACCTTATAATAACAGGGTGCAAAGCGGATGGCTTTAAGAGGGCCCTTTGACTCTTAAGCAGCCAAAAGCCAGTTTTAAACTAGCACGAAATTGTTAAGTACAAAAAATAAAGAGGCGTTAATTATAGTGTTTATATAGGGTCTTTGGTAATCACTTTTGTTGCGAACATAACGTTAACTTACCAGGTCGACGAGGATCCCCCCAAGTCATTGCGCTGCTGTTCTAGAGCGTTCTTAATGAAATTGTTAAGCAGCAAGTTCTCGGAAACGCTTTCCATTAGCGAACGAGTCCTAGGGTCATTGTATTCATTAAAGAATGTAAATACCTTATATAAATTCAATGAAACCACTTACATGGCATTCGGTTGGGCACCGGAGGTGGATGGACCATCCCTGGCTGAAATATCGCACATCTGATCCGTGTCTTTCTCCTTCTCGTGCATTTCGAGATGCGCTTTTTCGCACTGCTGCGGCACTCCGTTGTCCAGCTCCAAGGCCTCAGGAGCCTCTAGGATGGGCGTGCCATTGGCATTGCCAGTGCGACCGGCATCACTGCCGGTTATCAAGGTTATTTTCTCGCATTTGCCATACACATCGAAAACAGGATAGACGTGGTTGGGTAGGCCGCTGGCCATATCCTCCAAATTGGTTGATCCAACCATGATAACTATAAAGATACGTGTTTAATCTCAACGTATATTCCCAAAGGCTTAACTTACTTAACATTCCGGCATGGGTGAGGGTCAGGGTGATGACAGTTCCCATCTGGATTTGGTCTAGAGCTTCGCCATATTTGGAGGCCATAACCTGGCCGTTGACGTTCACATAGTCGTGGGTGGCTAACCAGCACCCTCGTTTGAAGTCCAGCAGGGAAACGGGCACAGACTGCGGAGTGGCGGACAGGACGCCCAGCCCTAGGGTACCCTTCCACTTGTTGTTCAGGCCGTCAACCTTGATGCTGATGCTCTCGCCCTTGCACAGGGGCTTATTCAGGCAAACGATGGACTGATTGTACGACTTGATCCTGGCGACACTCCGGCGATCTTCGCTGAGTCGTGCATTCCTCTGTGCTACGTCCACAAACTCATAGTTTTGCGCTTCGGAATCGATGGACTCTAGCATTGAGCTATCCTGCTTGTTCAGCGGATCCATGCCAAAGTCCATGGAGTCCTGCAGCCGCAGACTGCAAGGCCGTAAAGGTGATGCTGGACCTTGGGCGGATATTACTTGGATACCCATTGTCGACCCTCGCAGCTCTGCCACCACATAGACATCGTTGGGCACGTTGTGGAACTGGATATTGACATTCTCCGAATTCAGCAGCACGTTCAGTGAATTCTCCACGCGTTCTAGTGTGATGCGATCGTCCACCCTTAGCCACTCCAGCGAGGCCAATGAGCGCTGCAGGCAGCTTGAGTTGAAGCGTACCTCGTTCCCGCTCACATACCAGACATTGGCCGGAATCCGTCGCAGGCTGGTGGGCAGCTTCTTGCGCACGCTTTCGTCGCTCAGGTTAAGATCCGTTACGCCGATGCTGAGGCACCCTGCATAGCGATAAAAATTTACAAATTCCAAATAATTCCAAAATGTATTTTATACAAAATGTTTGCTCAAAACGTAGAAGTAGTGATTACTTTTACAAGCTGCAACTTACCCGCAAACATGGGATTAATAGATGTCAGCTTGATCTCGAAGGGGGAACCCACACTGAGCGGGTGTTCGGAGAAGACCAAACAGTGGGAGAGCGGTGCCGCCGCTCCCGTAAACCGAGACGCTTCCGTCCAGTCCTTGGTGAGGCTGACATTCCCCGATACGCACGTCCAGCGATGCTTTGTCTCCATGGCCGGATGCTGGATAACCGAGGTGGCCTGGCAGCTCTGCGAATTCTCGCTGGTCGCATACGGCGCCCGGACATCCAACTGGGTCTGCGTGAGACTCACCTGGGCGCACTGCCCGTACAGATCGATGATGGCCCATATATTGGGTGCATGGCACTCACAAGCGGGTCCCTGGTCCATTCCATCCACAAAGAAGTGGATAAAGTCACCATTTCGCATCACTCCCACCCTGGTGCTGGGACCCAAGTTGTCCAGATCCAGTAGGATATTGGTGCGTATGGTCTTGCGGTTGTGAAAGATCATCGGACCGCACAGAATGATGGTGTCATAGGCCTCCAGATCGGTGGCGTTCGGAGCTAGCTGGATGTCCTCCGGCCGAGTGCCCGTCACGCCGATCTCTATGTTGCCCGACCAGTGGCGGACCATCGTTTCCAGCTCCACTTCGAAGAGTTCGCGTTGCCTCAGCGGCCGGTTGCTGAACACGATGGCGTCATTGAACTCTGCCAGCGAATTGGGACGCGAGGCTGTCAATCCGCTGTTCGAGATCCCGGCATTGGCGCCATGGATGCTGTGGAAGCGCAAGGGGACCTCGCTGTACAAGGTGGTGTTCGAGATGGTGGAGTTGCCGGTGTCTGGACTTCCGCACTCCGAAGTGTCAACGATGCTGGCCTGCGCCGCCTGCCCGTACAGATCGATAACCCCGTAGACGCGCTCCGGCACATTGCTGGCAGCCGGACCCTGGTCCACACCATTCACCCAAAAGTGCACAGTGCCGTCGTCCTTGCGCACCACACCCACACGATCGCCCACCCGCAGGCGATCTAAATTCTGGCCGTACTGCTCGATTACCGTAACGCCGTTCTGCATGACCCCGTTGCCAGTCATCATCCAGGTGCCGGAACTGTTGAAGAACATCCCCATGTCTTAGGTTAACGCTGGGAGAGTCGGCAAAAGTACTCACCGGACATTGGTCATGGTGAACGGAAAGTCCAGCTCGTCGGCGCTGTGCGTAGTGACGCCCATTTCCACGGAGCCCGCCCACTTGATAACCACCCGTTCGAGTCGCACCTGGAAGAGTTCGTTGGGACGTAGGGGGCGACGTGTAAGCACCACGCCATTGTTGAAGTCGTCGGCAGCGCTGGAGGGTATACATTTTTAATTGGTATTACATTACCATCCACATTCCAACAACACTCACTTGGGTCGCAAAGCCGTGCGTCCGCTTTGGGTGACTTTCGCATGAGTGCCGCAGATGTGATGGAAGGTAAGACGATCGTCGTTCCTGGCTATGGCCCGGGTGCTGGAAATAGTCTCGCTCAGACCGCCAGTTGCCCCAGCCACGTTCATCTCGCTCTCCGGACTTAAAAGACTTAGGGTCGGTGTGCCAGACAGTTGCTGCTGCGAATGCTGCACTCCGGAGCCACTCGAGCAGGCAGCACTCGCCATGCCCGCCACAATGTTGTTACGCCTGGTCACGAGATTCTGCTGTTCACGCTCGTCGCGGTCAACTATCGTTACTTTGATCGTCATGCCGTACAGATCGATGACGCCCCACAAGGTGGAGGCCACCCGGGTGGCGGCAACACCCTGATCCTGGCCGTTGATGTAGTTGTGCAGGTTGCCATTGGACTTGCGCATCATCCCAACGCGATCTCCTTCGCGTAATTCGTCCAGGTTGAACTCGCCGTATTGGCGGCGAGTTCCCTTGCCGTTGGTCAGGATTCCGCAGCCTGACATCATTATAGTGCCAGAGCGCATATTCGTCATGGTGGCCGGAAAGTGCAGCACCGTCGGATTGTGCGTTGTGACGCCCACTTCAATGGATCCCGACCATTTGTCCACCAGCTTGTCGATCCGTATCTCAAATAGTTCATTGTCTCGCAACGGTCGGTGGGTCATTACCACGCCGTTGTTGAACTCGTCCAACGGCCGGCGACGTTCGGCGGATCGAAAGTTCGGAGAAAGCTTGACCAGAGATCCACAGCGGGTGTGAAAGCATAGGCGATCCTCAGAGCTGACGCCGGTGTCGCGCATCCATCTGTCGGAGTCTACGACAATGTTCACATTCATGGCTACGTCCAGATTCTGAACAACCTGTTGCAGCGGCTGCTGTAGGGGTGAGTCCAGCAGCTGTTCAAAGCAAATAAATAGGTCTAATGAATGGGAGATTTCGCCATATAGTTAGATAGTTACCTCTCCAGAGCCGCCACTATCACGGGGACACAGCGAAACCTGCTCACAGCGCCCATACAAATCGACGAGCGCCCAAAGGGGTTTGGGCATGTTCTTGGCCGCCACACCTTGCGATTCGCCGTTCACATAGAACACCAAATCGTTGCCGGAGGTACGCATGACTCCAACACGATCGTTCTCATTCAGCGTATCCAGATCGGTGCCGTAGAACTCGAAGAAGCGGCCCCCGTCCTTGCGAACATCGATGCCGGACATGACCCAAGTGCCGTTGCGCATGTCGGTGGCACAGGCAACCAGCTCCAGATCATCCGGCGACTCGGCGGTTACTCCGATCTCGATGCTGCCGCCCCAGGTGGTGTTCTGACGGATGTGCATTAGGAAGGAATCTCCTGGAAGTCAGCTAATACTCACCTTCTTCTCAATGACCACCTCGAAAAGCACATCGTCCTCGAGCGGCTCTGCGCTGAATACCAAAGCATGACTGAATTCCCGCATAGAACGCTGAGCCGACCGGTTGCCATTGTAAAGCCGAATGGAGCGGCCGCAACGTGTGTGGAAGGACTGAATTTGCAGCTCCCTGCCGGCCATGATCGCTCTTCCAGACCCGCTTTATTCGGTCTTATTTGCAAAAGCGGCTCTTCTTCCCGAACAAATCAATTCTGAAGTGGACTGTGCACACGTGAGGAATACGGCTTGCGGGCTGCTGGCGCTGCACTGACTTAATCCGGGGGGCTGTGGTCCAACCTTAGACGGCGTGGCGAAGAACGTTCGCAGTCTACATTGCATTATGCATACATATTTTAAATTGCAACAGTAATATAAACAAATAGTGAAAATGGTTATGTATGACCGTTTAACGGGTTTTCGGAAATGCTACGGCAGCGAATTTAAATACTGCCAGGTGCATGCAGTATTTTTGAAAATGTAGACAAATCCTTTCTCATTTTTGTTTTATTATTATAATTATAATTATTAAGCGACAAACAAATTGTTGTTTTTGTTTCCTTGGACCACTTTTATTACACTACACACCTCATCCTGATGTTTTCTTATACCGGGCTCTAGTTAATAGGAAAACAGCTTAAAATTCATTAAAGCTTGTTTAAGCTTGAAACGAATTAAGAAATAATTTGTTACAAAAATAAATATTAAAGGCTTTTTAAATTGATAAGAAAGTTTGTGTGTGATTTTTAAAAGACATACTTTTAAAAATGTATATATATTTTTTTGTTAAATATTTTGATTCGATTAGGTTGAGCAATGTTTAAACTATTCCGGTTGTGTTATATTTATTCCATATAATTATGTAAAAAATATTCTTTATTCATCCGAATAGCATATATGTATACCTTAAATACTGAAACCTCCTGGATGGCAGTATTATCAGCACCAAACGGTCATACCGACAGGTCAAACTCGAGCTACGTCAAAATAACACATTTTAGTCTGAAATTAAAAATATAAATAAGTGGAAAATTTCGATGACCAGGAGCCATGTCCGCTACCCAACGTCAAAAGCAGTTCGACCTGAACCGCAGGCGGACCAGTGGCCAAGCACACAATCCGGATAGCGGCAATTGCAGCTCTACTTCCAGTAACAACAATAACAACAGTGGCGGTTCAAAAAATGTGGTTTCCCCGCGGCAGCGCAAACTTCAAACATCGATGGAGCGTTTGCAGGTGCAGCAGCCGAACGTGAGTCGCCGTGCAGCGGGTTCCAACTGGATGGCCGCGGCCGCTCCCGCTCCTGGGGCCGCTTCGGGAAGCGAAAATAAGTCCACGGAGGAGACATCTCCCGCGCTGACGAAGTCTGCCCGCACGCGTATCAAAAAGAAGGCGCAGCGCAACCGCTATTTGGCCATGGACTGTGAAATGGTCGGCGTGGGCCACAATGGGGATGACGACATGCTGGCCCGAGTGTCCATTGTGAACAGAGAGGGCGAGGTGTTGCTGGATAAGCATGTGAAGCCGCGCAAAGAGGTCACCGACTACCGTACCAGCGTATCGGGCATTCGCCCGCTAGATATTGCCAATGGCGAGGAGTTCGACGTCGTTCAGGATGAGGTGGTAAAGCTCCTGCACGGCCGGATTCTGGTCGGTCACGCCCTACGCAACGATCTTGCAGTTCTGAACATTCGACACCCGTTTGAACATATTCGAGACACATCGCGCTACAAGCCGCTCTGTAAGCTTGTCTCCAACGGCCATACTCCTAGCCTAAAGCGCCTAACAATGGTTGTATTGGGACAAGAGATTCAGACAGGCGAGCACAACTCAGTCGAGGATGCACGTGCTGCCATGGGCATATACAATCGAATCGCCACCGACTGGGAAAAGTATTTGGAAAGGAAGCAGAATCAGCAGCAGCACTTCTAGCTCCCCAGTGCACCCGGGGAGAGAATCTGTAGCCTTAAGTTTAAATGTATACACGAGTTTCATTTATTGGAAACTGTTGCTTAAATGTATAAAACGTTACAATTAAAGCGAATCGGCTTTGTCTGGATTGGCCGTACTTCCGTTTACAATTCCACCTCTATTTTAGCTCTGTAAATCCATTGCTTTATGAGTGTAGGGCTGGATTTACTAAAATACCATTAGTCCTATTAGTGTTTTTGTACACTTTACAATATGTGTGAGCGCCTTAAAACCACACATTCGTTTGGTAAATTACTAGCCCTAATTAGCTTCCACTCTCTTGACTGGTGTTTGACTCGTGCTGGATCCGTGAATGGCCTCGTGACGTTCCATCAGGTCTCGCCAGGGATCCTCCAGCATGGAGGGGTGAAAGTACTGCGCGAAGGCATTGTTTTCTCTGCTGTTGTGGTGTTGGTTCCTCTGTCCGTGCTCTCGGTTATGTTGACCCCTGCGATTGAAGCCTCCGCCGCGTCCAAAACCACGTCCCTGTCCGTAAGGCCGGTGCCTCTGCGTCTCTTGTGGCGATTTGTTCTGGTAAAAGTGCGGTGTATTTTGCATAGACTTCTGGGAGCCCTGCTTGTCCTCGTAGAAGCCAAAGTTACCCTGCTGCTGCGTCTGTTGCCCACCAAACTGCTGTGATCTGTAGTCCGCGGATTGGGACGGATACTGGCCCGCCCTCGGGTTGAAGGGCGGAAAATGGTCGAAGTTCTTGCGAGGGGTTCCCATTTCAAGGTGAATTACGTTCAAAACAAATTGAAAATAAGGTTTTTGTAAATATATAAAAGTATCAATATATCGATATTTTTTTAAACTGATATAATTAAATCGTGATTTTTTGTTTGCCAAATATCGCAACTGCAATATACTTCTTTGATATTTTTGATCATTTATACTTGGTCAATTATGATTATGAAATCCCATAATCCCAGCGGCTGGGTCAGAAATCTGTCGTAGGTGACACTAGGGAGTTCCTGAAAGTCAATATATTGGAAATGGGTCCGAAAATATTCGTTTAAATATTTATAAAGTAAAATATTTAAGTCTTATTTCTGAAAAGAAACTTATTTTTTAATTTTTATTTCACAAAATATTATCAGTTTAAATATTTATTTTACTTAATACAAAAAATATCGATACGCTCTTTTCGATATTTTAAAATAATCGACACCGAAACACCTCATTAGCCGGTGTTGCCAGATAACGCGGAGCCTTGCTCAGTGTGGCTGATATATATTTTTGAACAACAGGGTCACATTTCATGCTTCTCTAATGTGATAAAGGTGTTTAAAATATATCTAAGAACCAATTTTTGTATTGATATCTATACAATAACGACGAAAACACTGTTAAGGGACTCAATTTGGGACTTCAAGTAATATTTATCAACATTTTCGGGGACTCCCTATACGACTGAACAAATTACTGAAAATATCGGCGATGCATCGATTTTAAAAACTAAGGGCCTGGGGGTAATCCGAACCAAGAATCAAGAATGTTTGTGGGATTATTTTGTATTTCTAATCCAAAATCAAGATTAATTGATTGCACCTTAAAATCTTAAGAAATCTCATGATTAAATGCAAATATTTTTGATGCATTATATTTATGTATTTTAAAGAATTATTTTTTTTTTCAGGGATTCATCTTATTTCGTGAGCGAAATATTCAGCTACCTGAATCGTAAGGTGCTAGTTCCATGTGGAATGCTGTGCTTTTTGCTTTGAGAAATATTTCTCCTTGGGAAATCGAATTAAATTAGAATCTAATGATTTTCAGCGGTGAGTCTTTCTTAACACCACAGGAAGAATCGAGTTCCAAAAAGCATTTATTTTTTTTTATTTAAAAAAAAGTGAAAAAAGTTTAGAAATACATACATATTAGATTAGATTGTAGAAATGTAGATTAAATCAAGAAAAGAAAACTTCTTCACACAAAATGTAGATTAAATCAAGAAAAGAAAACTTCTTCACACCGAAGTTAGTACACCCTTAATGAAATTACCAAATTTGATCAAATAAGAAGAAAAACGTTTACCTATTAAACTACATTTACAGTTTTACATTTACAGTTATGTATTTTCCTCTACATTTAACGATCGTATGACAGCTTTATTATATTTATTTATTTTTATTTTATTTAATGTTAAAGTAGATTATAAAACTATATAAACTAACAAATTAAAATATAGAACGAGCTTCCAGGGCCATCGAATATATACATGGTATTTTATAATATTATTTTACAATTTTTATTTACAACATTTTATTGCGGACGCCAACCGCTTTGACGGCACTGATCTACCCGGAGTTATTAAGTACCTCATGGTCAAGCGGTAAAGGCCCGGCATTGTAGATTTGTGGCCCTTCCATTCCGAAGGGAAAATGTCAAAAAAATATCAACAAAAAATATCGCAATACCGATATTTGGGCATAAAAAATATTACGATATAAATATATATTTTTTAGTAAAAATATCAATATATTGATATTTTGATATATTATCAACAACCCTATTCTTAATACTGATTTGGCTGTTTTGTCAGCCATTTCGTTTCCCTTTACGTTGCTGTGACCTGGAGTCCATACGATTTTGATTTTCGGGTAGTAAGATGAAATGGTCGATCGGATGAGTGATACAATTAAAATTGAAATTTAAGAATAATACAAAATGGCCATATCCCAAATTTTATGAAAATGTATTGAAAATTGGCAAAGTTATACTCTTTTCCTGAAAAATTTCCGATCGTTCATGGCAGCTATATGATATAGTTGTCCGTTCCGACATACATAGTAGTAGTGAGAGCATATAGAAGACTATCTGCAAAGTTTCATTCAGATAGCTTCAAAACTGAGGGACTAGTTTGCGTAGAAACGGACGGACAGACAGACGGACATGGCTAGACCGACTCGGCTGTTAATGCTGATTAAGAATATATATATGTGTATACTTTATATGGTCGGAAATGTCTCCTTTACCAAACCAGAGGTTACCCTCGTACTCTAGTAGACTCCTTCTAATTAACCTACCTTCTTTAGCTAACCGTAGAACCATGCTTGGCGTCACCTTCATTTTTAACCTTATCCACGGTGACGTGGAAAGTGCTGACTTGTTGGGTCAGCTAAATTTTCACGCACCGAGTAGAAATACTAGATCCTATATTCCCTTAGTTCTGCGCCACTGTAGGACATCTTTTGAATTGCATGAACCCTTTAGAGTCCTATGTGCAAATTATAACGATTTGTACATAATAACGTCAAATGTAGATAGCCTTCCCAAACTAAAAACCTTAATACTAACCCACTTAGTACGCATGCAGGCAAACAATCCGGCAGTTATTATAGACTAAAATTATTATACCCTGCAAGGGTATAACAATACAAATTAGTAAGATAAGAAAAATTAATGAGAATAAAATGCTAATAAAATAATGCGGCTAATGGATGAACTCTGCTGGCGTAGCATAAAATGCCTCTTCAAAAGTTTTCTTTCAAATCTGTATACGGTTCAGGCAGCTTTCTCCGACAGCCAATTATGGGGACAATTACCCCGGCCTTTTATTCTTTAAAAACCTACCTGTGCGTGACTGCAATTTTATTTTTGTAAAGGGTGGAAAAAGTGAAATGCCGACGGAGGACTTCGAGTTGCCACCCACCAACCATTTTTCTCTCGTGGCGCAATCGTTGATTACTTCATGTGGGAGTTTCCAACAAGCCTTAACTTGCACGCCCTACCTGCCGCTGCTAAATATTATTTTCGGTTTTCTTGAAGGAAATGTTTTGTAGTATACTTTTCGTAACAATTTTCTTTTATTTCAATGACCGCTTTCAGTGATACCCTTGACGTTTATAAGCATAAACCAATCGTAGTAATTGGGTGGGGTAACAATTCCGTTTGACCCTCGCTTTTATTTCCGGGCTGTGGTTTTGGCTCTCCGTCCAGCTGCTAATCGGTGACGTCACTTACCTGTCACCTTTTGTACCATATGGTGCTCTCTCATTTAACTCTCTCGCTCTGCCAACAGGTGTTAAAATGGTGAGAATGTGTATGTATGTATTTATAAGTGGTTTCCCTTATCCTGCAAAGAGCCACCTGATGCGTGGG
>VNJV01004616.1:0-48925 GCA_008042635.1 Drosophila nikananu | reverse complement strand
GGACAAGTGACCAGTTTGGCAGCGTTTCCCAGCATGCACACATGTGTGTGCCTTGGCCACGGTCTTGGCCTTAAATTAATACCATACCCCTTTAACCTTTTTTTTTAATAAAAATGTTGGTAGAGAAATGCGGGAAGAAATTGTCACCGATTAAATGGCAGATGGGTCAGGATTGGAGAGAATTTTTAATCAGTAAATGTATATAATGTATATAATGTATAATGTATGTATATTGAAGGCATCTGTAAAGAATTTATATAGAATTTATACAGAATTTATTAAATATATACCTCAATCAGTGAGAATTGTGATGAAAGTATAGGGTATCCAATGGGGATGAATGAATGATTAAAGAAATCAAAATTCCTGTAGAGAGTTCTCATCATGGTTATTGTGATAGTGTATTGTCCAATTTATTCAATTCATTCGGCCCTTTCAACTTTCTCAACTTTGATAATATCCCCTGCACGCATATTTAGAAATTGGGCCGTATCGCAATCCCCAATCTTGAGGCCGCGTAAACGGAAGGCCAGGGTGCTACGGTTAATCTCATAGTAATCCGCGTAAGCCTTCATTACCTTGTAGAGCGGCATAGTTTTTGATATAACAAAATCTATGCGTTGCCTATCCTCCGAATCCACAGAAATTTCGATTCGACGCATTCTGATTTGTTCAAATATTTTTTAGGTTCGTTGTTATTAAAGAAAGTTTTCTTTCGTTTTAGAAAAATATAGAGACACGACTGGCAAACGAATCGGAGTGAGTTAGAGTGACACGTTAAGCATCGCCTGGAGGGATTTTGGATTTGGTTCCTGCCGTTTCGAGTTGGTCATTCCATATACATGAAGCAAGCGGAGGGATTCACCAATAAGCAAACAGAAGCAGAGGAATGCTGTGTCCTGTGTCATGTCCTGGCAAAAGGGAATTTCAAGTGGGTTTTTTGGTCATAAGTGTTAAAATTCAAGGAGATGTAAAGTAAGAGATTTCGGTGTTTCTTAGGAATTTATTGGTTATTTTAACCTTGGCTTGTTAATAAATTTCTATACATCTAGCCAAGAGCATTCTTAGCTTCGGTTCTCAGCTTCTCTCTCTCTCATGTAGCATTCTAGTTTTATTTTTTACTGAATTTTTATAGCCCCCGCCGCCCATGAGGTCAACTCTGCAAGGGCTATCATCATGTGTGTGTGTCCTGGTCCAAAACCCAAACCTAGAACGAAAACCCAATCCCAGACCCATCGCGAAACGAGTGCAACACGAACTGTTTAATGGACTGGCCATGCACTCTGCGGAGCGACTCAGGGCCAGGATGGAGCCGCCACGTGAGAAGAAGACATCTGGGCTCCAGACACCCATTTCCCCGGGACGAACTCGCATCGGATGAGTGAGTGTGTGTGTGTGTGTTAATCAGCTTTGCCAGCGGGCTTTTCATCAAAGAGCGAGCGGCACCCACACCCAGAGGAGGCTGAAGAGCGGAAGGAAAAACACTGACAGAAAGCTGTCTGGGAAACTTGTATTATAACATTTACACTTAATGTTTCAAAATTTTAAAGGTATTATTTACCGAATAAATAGTTGAGGGGTTTCTGTGTTAGTTTAATCTACATTTTATCAAAAACCGTGTAAATAAGATATTCATTCATCCATTGCCTTTAGGATTATTTTTATCATTTACAATATAAATATACATATTTTTAGGTGCAATGAAATATAAATGGCAACAAGGATATTATAGGCATTTTATTGATTTTTGGTTGAAATTAAATTAGTTAAGTGAATAAATATAAATTATATAATGGTGTTCCTTGCTTTACAAATAAATTTTAATTTAAACAAATTTTAAATTTTTCAGTAGGCATATATTTAAAGCAAATAAAAACTAGCAAAGAAAGTCTTTCCCATATTAAATAAATGAATTTTAGGCAAAGTATAAACGATTCAAATAATAATCAAGATGTAAGCAAACTTTTGCTTCTTAAACATAGCTTTATTTATTGTTAACTTTTAAATAAAAAAAAAACAATTGCCTTATATCTTAAAGAAATGAAACCTAAAGTTCTCCCAGTGCATCTTCCCAGAAAAGAACAGATTAAGCATACGACGTGTTGTGCAGTTATCATCGAGATGGCAACGATTCCTAACGGAATGCCATGCGTCGTCCCATGGCGGAGGTCTGAACTTCAGCGGCAACCTCGTCGCCATCGCGTCGTCGTCTTTGGTAATTTATGATTCGCAGCGCACGGCCCGCAAATGATCTATTGCCCATTGCAGTTATACCGGCCGAGGATGAGAAGGAAGAGGAGGTGGAGTTGGAGGGGGAGCAGCGGCAGAGGACTTGGATCGGCACTTGTTGCATCAGCATCGGGCACACCATAACAGCTACAAGTGATTTCTTTCGCATCGGAGCAGAGCCAGAGCCGCCTCTGGGGCCCTCCTGACAGTTACAAAGTGCGCCCACTAGTTGGCGGTCAGGTTAAATGACCCAAACCCAAACCAAACCCAACCCAAGCCTCAGCTCAAAGCCGAGCTCGAACCAAAACAGAATCCCAGAGCTCGTAGCTCCAGCTCCGACACAATGCATATGCGTTGTCGACGCCATCTCTCAGCCTTTTTTGATTAATGGACTTTTCGTGTTGGCTTCGATTCTTGGCCGGCGTCATAAATAAGGCCTAAAAATGCAACAAACAGGCAAAAGGTGGAGCAAGCCATGGCACCACCGCACACATTTATCATTGGTAAACTTTATTCTTTACATTTACATACATCGCGCGTTTTAAATTACTTGTCCAATTTTAGTTGACTTTGTTTTAGGTATTATTACACATTTAGAACTTAGACATTATGGGATATATATGGTATTAAAAGAGCTGTTTGTTGTAAAAGACAAATGAATACAAATCTATGTAAATTTTAAACTAAAACTGGCTAATATTATAAGTAATGATTCCTGGTCTCCGGCGGCGACAGATTTATACAATTCGAGTTGACTGGACTCGTTCCCTTCGGTTTCTTTTACTAATTGCTAAAGCTGATCCTTGTGCTACTGCTGCTGCTGCTGCTGCTGCTGCTTCTGCCGGTTGTGGAGCTGAGACCTGCTGCCGCTGCTGCTGGGGGAGCCGATGGTGCACTATAAGGACGGCGGATTGTACTGGAAGCCGGGATTGTTGAACTTGAAGCGCGCTATCTCAAACTGCAGGGTCTCGTAGTTGATGTCGGCCAGCCGCTTCAGCTGATGGGCAATCTGCTGGGCATCATTGCTGCTCAAGGCAGTGCTAAGCTGGGAGCTGGGCTCCCTTTCCAGCTTGGTATTGTGCAGCGGCGGCACCGCTTGCATGTTGGAAATACAGCGCGGAGCGTTTTTTACTGAATTTATAAAGAAAAGTACATTAGAATATATTTATAAATCTGCAGTGCAGAAAGGAGACCCACCTTCATAGATGATTTGTTCCCGGGCCTGTGTCCGCATCCTCTTTACCGGCAGCTCGCCATTAATTAGCTTATTGCCCGTGGAGGCTGTACCAGGATTGATAACCGCTGCCGCAGCCCTCCTGGTTGTGACAAACTCCACTGGATGCGGCTGCATGGCCTGGGGCTCGTCTTCCACCTGCTGGAAGGACGTGTTGTCCACGACAATGGTGCGATACGTGCCGCCGCCCGTATTTACCGCTGTGGTGGCCGCAGCAGAGTCATCCATGCCGCCTCCACCTCCGTTGTCCACCAGATTCTCATCGAGCATGTCCTCCTGGTCGACATGCTCTTCCAGCATCTCCTCCTCCTCCACCTCATCGTTGATGGCCTCCTCGACGGCTGCTTGCAGCTCCTTTTGGAAAGCCGCCGAAGTACGCTGACCCATCTCCTCCAGATCGTCTTCTTGCTCGTCCTTCTCGGACTTTAGATTCAGCAGCGCTTCGCCAGTGGTGGTGGGCACCTTGCCGAATAGATCCAGAGCCCTGTTCTCCAGCGAGGTCATCGAGATGTCCTTCTCAGTGGAGAGCAGGCTGCGTCTGTACTTGCAGCGCGTAGTATTCTTCCAGTCATTTAGGCGCTAAGTCGGAGATTAGGAAGTATTAGAGGGGGTTTGGGGCTACTTGGGAGTCCGCTCACCTTGCGCCACTCCTCCGGCGTGAGTGTGGGCCCTGAGCTGCACTTGTTTAGCCTGTCAGAGAGCTCCTTCCACTTCTTTGTGAGATAATTCAGGTCGTATTCGCGCGGCACTCGCCCGGTGGCGAAAATTGGGTCGCTCTCCATCATATCGATGTACATCTGATACTGGTCCGAGGACGTGCGCTTCTTGCGGCGATCCATCTTGCAGTTCATGCACTGACCACGCTGGCTCGGCTTGGGTTCTTCTGGTTGCTTCCTCAAACACAAAACGTAGGTCCAAGGGGGTCTCGAAATGCAAAATAGACGCCACCAAAACGATGCGAAGTGTTCACAAACAATTGCAGGCGTTAGGGGATTTTCGGGCGTATGTAAAAAAAAATCCAGCACAGCAGGGCTGCATGCGCTGCAGCAGTGGTGCTCATCTGGCGGCATGCAATAGTGGTGGTTTGCGATATTCCAGCTCTAAAAGTGACACGATTTTTAGCTATAGTAATTTTTTAAGGATTGGTTGGGTATTTATTTCCAAATGAAAAGCTTGTTTGCAAGTGGTGTTTTACGACAGTTCATTTCAATTCCTAAGAAAATTGCTAAGCAAAATTAGAGTACCCTGCAAGGGTTTAGGGCTGAAATGACTTCCTCTCTCTGCAGTAAAAACTTCTGAGTAAAATTAGAGGACCCTGCAAGGGTACAAATATCGGGAATACATGTCATTAAATTCATATTCTCCAACAAATTTATTATAAAAATAGTTATTATATATTTTCCAATGCAGTTTCGGTCAAACTGTACATAGAGTACTTTGTACATTACTGCAAGGCGACTCAACTTTTGCCAAATTCTTAAAAGAATTAACAGGTCACTAGTTAATGCTTACATACTAAAGTTAACACATGTTACACATTTGTGCGTCTTATACTATATATTCTCTGACTTGTAAACGAATCCCGGATTTTTGTACTTGAAGCGGGCAATCTTGAAGTGCAGGGCGGCTTCGTGGATATCCGATAGGCGTTTTATCTGCGTTTGGATTTCCTTGCCGAAGGACGAAACTGCTTCCTCCTCCTCAGAGTTAACGGTCGGCAAAATATGTTCAACTGAAATTATACAGGAACCTATAGTTGATATCGCGAATTATCCGCTATTAAACCAACCTTCATAGATGTCTGATTCGTTCTGCAGTCTTATTCTTTGGGCGAAACTCTGCTCTGCTCTATTGACATTCATGGGGCTCTCGTATTCCTCTTCTGGCTCCAGATCTTGGTACTCTGCATGCTGCTCGTCAATTAACTCGTCCTGTTCTTCCTGCTCCTCGTAATGCTCCGGTAACTCATCGTACTGGGCAGGCTCGAGGTTAATTGGTTCCGCAAAGAAAATATAGATGGCACGAGTTTCCAGTGCGCTCAAGGGGACGCCCCTGTCCCCCGCAGCGATGCTGCGTCGGTATTTGGAGTGCGTGGTGTTCTTCCAGTCATTCAGGCGCTGGCGGAGATTACTAGGATTAGTTGGTAGGAACTCAAATTTCTGGGCAGCACTAACCTTTCGCCAATCTTCGGCCGACAATTTAGGACCCATGGGACACTTGTTCAGCTCGAGGCTCATCTCTTTCCACTTTTTGGCGTCGTACTGGCGACTCAGTGTGTTGGCCGCCAGGCGGGGATTCGCCTCCATCATGTCCAGGAAGTAAGTGTACTGGCTGAAGGATGTGCGCTTGTTGCGCCGATTCATTTTGAATGATATTTTCAAATAATAATAAAAAGCAAATTGAAATCGACGCCACAAGAACAAGAAATTGTCAACTATCGATAGATTAGTGCAGTTTGAAACAGTGTATCCCGTTCAGATTCGAAAATACTAGAACGGTGCAGGCGTTAGGAGATTATAGAGGGGGCGCGATTTAGTATTTCCATAACGCGTGGCGAGAAAGAATGAGAGTTTTATTTAAACTGGCTGTCACCAATGTTTGAGACGAAAAAGTAAAATTACAAATAAGAGAGATTTGAACCCTTTTATATATATTTTTTTAAATGGGTAAAATTTTTCAATGGTTTTTTTATCGTAACTTTGCTTAAACTGAACGGATTTCAGTGCGGTTTAGTTTTTTCTTCTTGGTTTTTAATGGAGAACTTTTCTGCATTTAAAACTTGCTTTATAATTTTTGGCCAATTTTTGACAATTTTGACGATGTAACCCCATTCATTGTTTGGAAAAAAAGGGTAAATTTTGGCTCGAAAATCGCAAACTCTTTCAGTGGTTTTTTGATCGTAACTTTGCTTAAACTCAACCGATTTCAGTGTGGTTTGGTTTTTTCTTCTTAGTTTTTATTGGAAAACAATTCTGCATTTAAAACTCGATTTATAATTTTTGGCCAATTTTTTACAATTTTGACAATGTAACCCCCATAAAAAAATGGGAATATTTTTGGCTCAAAAATCTCGAACTCCTTCAGTGGTTTTTTGATCGTAACTTTGCTTAAACTCAACCGATTTCAGTCTGGTTTGGTTTTTTCTTCTTAGTTTTTATTGGAGAACAATTCTGCATTTAAAACTTGATTTCTAATTTTTGGCCAATTTTTTACAATTTTGACGACCCCTTTCATTTTATTGAAAAAAATGGGTTCCTTTTTGGTTCGAAAATCGAGAACTTTTTCAGTTATTTTTTGATCGTAACTTTGCTTAAACTCAGTGTGGTTTCGTTCTAAATTACTATATTTTTATTTATTACTAATAAGTTGTAAATTTATTTTTTTTTTTGTGTAAAGGTATTTGAACTTTTCCACCACCTATGTTATCTTTTTTGCACGTATCATATTGAGTTCTCACATTAAAATAAAATAATAATACTGTAACCAACTATGTTTATCCAAATTCAGAATCTCAAATTTTGTATTTACCCTCTAACTAAAAACATCAAAACTGAAACATCACATTACCCATTTACTTAACTTTTAAGGAAAAAATTAGTTAAAAATTAACAAAACTTAGATTTTTCCATTTAATTTTACCTCGCGTATTATTTTTCAAAATATCCTTATTCCGCTTGGCGTCGTAGTCGAATTTGAGTATTTCGTGGTCAGCAACGAACGGTCCTATCGTATTACTAAAAAAGTCGAGTTTCTTACGTTTTTCAGCCGTCGATATCTCCAGGTTTTTGTGCAAATTCCGAACTGAAAATAGTCCAGAGGCCATCTCCAAGGATCCGGCTATCGTCCTGACTAGAGGAGGCAACGGCTGCAGTGACCGCTGGCCCGTAAAAGGAGCCTGGAAAACGACGCATGAGACGAATTGCGAACCAGATGATAGTGTAGCGTGCAAGAGCGAGCGAGAGAGCCAGATTGGAGAGTGTTGTTGGTGTGAGGGGCGAGGGTGAGCCCAGAGCGGAGAGGAAGAGGAGGCAAGAGTAGACACAAAAACTCCGATTGCAGGCAGCAGCTCTCTCGCCCATTTTCCGGTCCCCGATTTCGTGTCGTTTCGCAGCCCTCTGCCGACGACTACGACGACGATGGCGGAGGAGGTGCCGCCAGACGCGGATGCGACAGCATCCTTTGCGGACGATGTGGGCGCCTCGGTGATCGTTGAAGCGGGCGCCCCCAGCGGCACACTCACACTGCCCGCGTCGGCCATGAAGTTCGCCGATCTCACGGAAAGCGGCAGCGAGTCTGGTGACAACGAGGCAGGCAGTGGCAGCGGCAGCGGGGATCCCGGAACCAGTGCAGCTGCCACGGGGGGACGCTCCTCGCCGCCGCCTAACTGCGCCATCTGCCTTTCGAGGTGCCACAGGAAGTGCTTCACGGACTCCTGCATGCATCAGTTCTGCTTCAAGTGCCTGTGCGAGTGGAGCAAGGTGAGTCATTGCTTCTAAGAAATCTGTTATCTATAATCACTTCTATTCACTTTCCAATATTAGATCAAAGCGGAGTGTCCCCTATGCAAGCAGCGCTTCAAGACCATCATCCATAATGTGCGTACTCTGGACGACTACGATCGCTATCCGGTCCAGACATCATCGCCTTCGCAGCCCGATCATCCGGCGATGCGCTTCCACATTGTCCGACGTCCCAGATTCCTGCCGCTGGTCCAGAACCAGGCCGTGATGACCAATGACATTGAGGCGGGCATTGTTGCCGGGGCCGGAGTGGCGCCAGCGGGAGGAGTCCTTGCCGCAGAGGAGGTCCTTCCGGCTGTGGAGGCTTCAGGTGGTCGTTACACGTACAATCGCTTTGAGCCGTATCGTTGGGAGCTGATGAGCTTCTACCGACACGAATTGGACGCAGCCACCGCTGGCAGCAGTTCGCTGATACAGCTGTGGCGGCGCTATGTCTACGATAGAAAGCTATACGCCCTGCCAGTGAGCGACAGCCTGACGGGCAACTTTCGCGAGTGGAGCGCCCGCTTTTACAGGTAGGTAACTGGTTATGTACTTGGGGAACTCTCCTAAAGCTCTGTTTCTCTGTTGCAGAGACAATCCCGCCCAGATGCATCGCCTGATGCCTTGGATCCAGCGCGACATTGTCTGCCTGCTGCGGAATGCCGCCCACAGCGTGGGCCCTGTGATGCAGCTGATGCACGATATCCTGCCTATGACCAATATACTGGGACCCACATTCCGTCGCCGCCTGTCGCCCTATTTGGGCGATCGTACAAGCCATTTCATCCACGAGCTGTTTAACTTTGCCCGCTCCCCCTTCGACATGATCGGCTACGACCATGTCGTTCAGTACTCGGCTCGGGTGGCCGAAGAGGTGGAAGTCGATCTGCTGGACATGGTGGAGACCCAGCCCTCCAACGAAAGTGATCTACACTTGGAGGTGGGCGACGGCGCAGATGGCGAAGTGCCAAGTGCCGAAGCGTCCAATGAGTGGAGCACCACCAATGGAGGAGCAGGAGGACGTCCGTCCACCAGTGTGATTGTCACCAATCCCAGTGCAACGCATTCGTTTAGTGTGACTATGGCCAGTGATGGCAGCGAGCTTCCGGGCATCTCCATACGCCGCACCGCCACCACCTCCAACGTGGGTTCGCAGACGGTGGCCATTAACCTGAGCATGCGACGTCCAGCGCCGGCCGGCGGCGAGGTGGCGGCAGCAGAGGTTATTGAGATCGATGACGGCGACGCGGCTGCTAATGCCGAGGTTGCGGCCATCAATGATGGGAGCAATCCCAGCCGTCGCCATGCTGGCGCCACTCTGCCCGTTAGTGCCCACATCGAATTGCAGAGCAGCAGCAGCAGCAGCTCTGGCGACGAGGACGAGTGTGTGTTCGTTCTCGAGCTCAAGCCACCACATCTGAGGACTCCCGAGCAAGTGAGTCTAGATTCAGACAGTGACTCGGATGTGGTGTTTGTCAACCAGCAAGACGACGCCGTTGCCGCTCCCTCGACCACCGCCGGCAATCCAGAAGATCAGGCGGGGACTGATTCGGCGAACCAGTCCCTGCGTCCTTTTCTCTACATGGGCCCCAGCACGAGTGCAGCGGCCACCAGGGGCAAGAACTGGAAACTGGTGATGGCCGAAGTTCGGCGACAAGATCAAATGCGCACCACTCGCTCCACACGCTCAAAGAGATCGCGCCAGCAACGTTCGTGCTTTCCCGCACGGTGCGCTACTGCCAGCAGCAGCGACAGCAGCTCATCTATTGGCAGGACAACCAGCAGCGATGAGGAAAGCAGCAGCAGCAGCAGTTCCTTCGCACCTTCAGTGTCTGCTAAGAAGAAGAAACGCAAGGCAGTGGCAACCCGGAAAGTGTCGGCCAAATCTTCAAGGAGCAAAGATAAATCCCTTAAACGTACCAGACGGCAAGCAGCGGACGCTGAACAGGATGCGACACCAGCAGAGGCTGCGCCACAGGAGCAGGAAGAGAAAGAACAGCAGCAGCCGCAACACCAGCAGAGCAGCAGTGACAGCTGTAGTTCGTGCGCTGACGAATCCGCTGGCGAAAGCTCCGAGTCATCTGGTAAGTTTCCATGGATCGGCACTATTTATTTTCATTCCCTTTTCCCTCTTCCCTCTTTTCATTCATGATTTTCTGTAATCTTGCTCCCAGGTCCATATTTTCCCGGCCCCAACAAGGATAACACAAGCAGCGACGATTCGGATGATGACAGCACTGAGAACTTGCAGCTCAGCGCCTTGCGAGCCACTCTCAAGGCGGAGGCCACTCTGAATGATCGCAAACCCCTCAAGCTGGAGCTGCAAATGCCCGACGAGGGTGATGATGATGACGATGACGACGACGATGAGGAGGAAAAGCAGCAGCAGCTCCAGCAGCCTAAGGAAGAGGAGCAGGAGCTGCAGCAGCAGGATCCGCCGGAGGAGGCGCAGCGTTCCACTCCGCCAGAAGACACCGACACGCCAGGCTGCAGTGCTCCCAAGCGGCGGCGCAGCTGCAGCAATCACAGCAATCTGTCCAGTCAGAGTGGCAGCTTGGCCAGCAGTTCGACAACGGCCACAACGAGCTCGGGACCGTTGAGTTCGTTCAATTGGCGAGCGGCTAGCTATGGCAGCGATCCCCTGATGCGCGAGGCTCTGCCGCTGGAGGATGAGGACGACATGGCCCCATCCCTGATAGACGTGGCCCTCAACTTTCTGCGCCACGAGCGCACTGGAGGTTACACCCTGGAGTCTGAGTCCGCATTGGATGCGGCTGAGGAAGCAGAGGTGGAAACGGCCGAGGAAACGGCCACGGCTGATGAGGACGAGGAGGAAGATGACGAAGACGGTGAGGAGGAAGTCGAGGAGGAGGAGAACAATGCACGGGAAGTCGGGGACTTGGCGCAGAATATTAATGACAACCACAACGACGACGAAGACGAAGGGGATGATTATCTGTAGGAAGATGTGGATCAGGAGGATCTTTTAACTTTGTAATTCACCTGGTTTCCGTCTCGTCGCGTTCCGATTCCTGAACCCAAAAAAGAAGAATAGAACTTATTGTAATTTGCTAAATAAATACGTAACCTTAAACATTAGTTGTAAGAGCTAGGCCTAAGGTTGCCATTTTAAGATGTACATATTATTCGATCCTACCTAGACACACATAATTATATATCTTGGTATATATCCTCTAAATGTTTACCCACCCCCACCCCAAATAAATCCATTCGATTGACGGTCCCCACTGTTCCCTCATCGACTGTGAATGTATATTTATAAACTTTTAACCCACAGCCTACACATTCTAACTATACTTATACTTAATTATTACTATAGTGGCAACTATATTTGTAGCTTAAAAACCATAGAACTTGGCGCTGGTTCATTGTATTGCGGGAGTGTAATGTTTTTTTGCCTGATTGGGCGTGGCCAGTTATTAAATTTAGAGTACTCTGCATACAAAGAACAAAAGCAAAAACATCTATCTATAATGCGAATCAAATACATAATAAATGTAATGATTAAATGGTAATAATGGATATTTTTATGGCGGAGTATGACAAAACAGGTTGGTTAAAATAATTATATTCAAGAAACTATTTTATTTTCAGCTTCGGGTAACGATCAGTTAAGATCGTTAACTATATGAGCAGCGATACGTACATACGTATAATCAATAATATTTATTAATTTTTTATTTTTTTATTATTATTTTTTTTTAATTATTTTTATAATTTCAAACTTTATTTATATGTTATACCTTGGGATAATAAGAATTTCACTGGACACTACAGCAGACTGAGAATAAAGTCTAAAGACTGTTTAATTTGTCTTAATAATGTATGAATATTTAACGTACAATAATTTGTATAAATAATACACAATTGGAATGGATAAGCCAACCGACAAATATTTTCTGAAGATGTACAATAGTGTAGACTGGCCTTTATTAACGTAAACATATACTTCAAAATGCAATTACTTTTAATAAATAAGTTTATATGTATGTATAGGACCTTAATGTTAAATCAAAATATTTAATTCAAGTATATTTTTTATGCATTATTATTTTATTTATATTATTAACTGAATATGCTTTTTAGGTGTGCGATGTGTTTGTTTCAAATCTTGTCAATGTTCCGCAGGCGATTTCAAATACCTATCGATATTGTAACGTATGTATAGGCCTTTCCTAAGCAGTGAACGTGACGCAGCTTTCGATTTCGACGCTTCTCATTAATTTGTTTATTTGAAGTTTTGTGTTGCATTGAGGGGAGCCGCCACAAGAACAGCTAGGTACCGATTGTTTACGAGCAGCATAAGCTGATTTGAAGCTAGCTTAAACAAATATTTTTACAATTCGCCAGAAAAACGTGCAAGTGTGCGGGGAAACTTTGGAATCGAGACACCGAGAGTTACAGTTCGAGGAATTTTTCTCGGTATTCAATTTCGTCAGAAGCGGAGCTTGGAGTTCGTGGTGACAGTTTACTGATAGCTAGTTGGGATCATGATGCCACGTCAGATGGTCCAATGGCGCATCTACGTGTACGCCAATTCCCTATACTCCCTGCCGAAACTCGAGGTGCCAGATTTTCGTGACTGGTCGCCAGATACCTACAAGTAAGTCTACCTTTGAAGAGAAGAGATGGAGTGTGCTTTTCATTATTTCCTACGTAGTCGTAGCTCCTATGATATCCATCGCATCATGAACTGGGTCAACCGCGACGTCTCCGTCCTGCTGCGCGACAAAGGCGATGTCCTCGCTCTCTTCGAGCTCATCTTGGACATGCTGCCGCAGGTGGGCATGCGCAGTGACCAGTTCAAGGACTCGCTGGTCAGGTACCTAGGAACCAAGACTAAGCACTTCGTCCACGAGCTGATCAACTTTGCACGGTCGCCGTACGAGAGCATGATCGCCTACGAGTGCAATGTCCAGTACAAGGCCCGGCGCGAGGAGGATTACGACGGGCCGAGCACCTCGGCGGAGGCGCGCCGTCTGGGCCAGTTCCTGTCGCCGGGCTTGCACAACTTTGTGGAGTTCTCCCGACGCATCAATCCGGATGATTGCGGCGGCTTCGAGGCAGATCTCCAGCTGGAGGACGAGAATGCTGAGGAGCTGAATGATCTTCTACTCGAGCGCAAGGATGTTTCGGCGATGATGCTGGCCATCGACGAGGGTATGGTACCCGCCCGCGGCTTCGTACGTCATTTGTCATCTTGCCGTATGCTATCGGAAATGGTGATGACGTCGGGAACGGGAGGAGCGGCTCCGGCTTCGCTGGCGTCTTTGGCATCGGCGGCGTCCTCGGCATCGGTAACTGCCCCGGCTACGGTGGCGGCCTCGTCTTCGGTGGCGGAGTCTCAGCCACCGCAGCAGCAGCAGCAGTCTTCTTCAAATGAGCCCCCGTCGACGGGCGGGCCGGGCAGCATCCACACAGCAGCATCTAGTGCCCTGGCCAACTACGAACTGCAGATGGCCATTGAGCGCAGCATGAGGGACGAGGGATTCTCATTCGGCCCTGAGTGGGCAATGCCCCCGCCAAGCAGTGGGCGCCCCTCGGCCCTGTCCAATCGCCAACTTTTAGCTGCAAACTTGTATCGCATTGCGAATGGAACACCGGGAGCACCGCTAATACCTATCCCGGCAGTAACAGCAGGGGGATCAGGAGGGGGGTCAGGATCGGGAGCCGGAACAGGAGCTGGAGGGAGAGGAACGCGAGGAGTGGCTGGAGCAGCCGCAGGAGGAGCTGCAAGTGGAGCTGCAAGTGGGGCCGCCGGACTTGCAGCAGCAGCAGTAGGAACAGCAAGAGGAACTGCATCCGATCAAAATTCCGTCAATCTTGCTGTGCGTGGTCGTCTTCGTAATCGCTTGCGAACACGCACTCGCCGCTAGGATCTCTGGATCAGGCCTACTTTCCTACGAATGCAACGTTCCTCTAAAATATTTACTATTCTAAAACGTGGAATCCACTCTTCGTTAAGAAAACTCTTCCAAGAACACAGAAACTGAAAAAAAAACAAAACAAAAAAAAGAAAAACAAAAAGTAAGCCTAAAACCCTACAGAAAAAAGGGTTCAAAAGGCATCAAAAATTGATAACGATAAAGGGATCGGCCATCAATATAAGAAGGACATGGCCGTTGAAAATTGCGTGCCAAATATGTATATGTATAATATGCCCTTAGCGCATTTTTCCCTTGTCTTAATTTCGAGGCAGAAAAGGTAGCCGCTAACACCGTTTCCCCCACTGTTCCCAAGGCGGCGCGGCGCCACATCCCTTGTCACATGGCGCATGAAAAATTGAATTACACGCACTTTTGCGCATAAACGGGAATAAAAATAAAGAACAAAAAAACAGCAGAAAAAAACAACGAACAAAATTTGTACACCGGCAAAATGTTGAGTGAAAAATGCGGCCGATTTAGGGTTTTTTCCTCGCGAGGAGGATGAGGGTGGGGCGGCCCAGCTGCTTGTGGTACCAAATTTACGGCCAGCAAATTGAGTTAAATATTCCTTTTTTTGTCGGCTTACATTCCCTTTTTTATTTCTTTGGTTTTTCGGTTCTTTTCGGTAGGCAGAAGGTATAATATAATTGTCCTGCCGTACACGGTAATTCAATGCATATTTGATTTTATGATTTCGTCGGCGCACAGCAGCAAATAATGCATATCGAATGAGAGGAGTCCGAACCCGGGCATCGGGAATCGAATCCCGAATCATCATAATTGTCAGGGGGCGTAAACTGCTGGACCATTAGGAGGATAGCCGTCATCCAATTGGACATGAAAGAGGAAGCCTTAACCTTTTCAGTTATATTTCGAATTTATCTGCATTTTCAAGGATTCTTATAAGTTAAGTAATTTGTAAGATTACTTCAAAGCGTTTTGTAGTTAAGTTAGGCCTGAAATTGCTTGAAAACCATGAACCAAATAGAAAATTTTGTAAAACGGAAAATTGGCAATCCAAATCTACTCAGCTTGGAATACGATTTTTGTTGGAATGAAAAATAAGATAGTGGGACTTTTTCTTGGTTCATTTTTCAGGCGCATGAAGCCGCCAGAATCCTAATTGCCGTGGATCTTCAACTTCAACCATTAGGCGCAGCCAGCCGAACGAACTACGGGCAGAAGGGGGAAGAATGCAGCTTGAGGCTGGGGCCTGGATCCGACTTAGGCTTTGGGGTATAACTTTTCCCTTAGTCTAAATGTCATTAGGGTTTTGTCGGCTGCATTCGCTTGGCTCGTCGACTGACAAACTAATTTGCGTAATGTTGACGAAAAACTTTTTATTTGACTTGCTGACTTGGGGCGCCCCAACTTCCCTCCTGCATTTTCTTTCAGAGTTTTCTCTGGAAGCTTTCCTCAAGCAGCTAGGAGAAATAAAAGCGAGACGATTCAAAAGTTTTTCTCGCAGTTTGCACTGCATTTTGGGGTTGGCAATTGTCGTTGGCGCTGAAATAAAAGTAGTTTGGCCTGCCCCAGAATTTGGTTTCAAGTTTGAGTTGCAAATTAAGCCGCTGTCGCCGCGGTGACGGCTTGAATTAAACGTTTCAAATATCACGCATACGCACCGCTGCCTCGCAGGCGCCTCTTAATGTGCATTTCATGAAAATAACTCGCCAGATAAATCTGCATAAAATATTCATATATATAGAGATTTGTCCAGAGACCCCAGCGAATTATCTCGCGCATAAGTGTTCACTTCCGACCGAATATTTTTTTGTTCTCCGGGTTTATCGCGAATTATGCGCGTGGCGTTGGAAAATTAAAATAATTTCCACATTCGCCGCAGCGAGCAATTAATCACGAGGCTGCCCCCCGCTAAGAACGATATGCGGTGCGGGAGTTATGAGTTCGCATTTAGGCCCGGCTCTGATTTATGCGGTGCCTCCGGCTGCCACCTGTCGCCTCCGCCTCTCGGTTTTCCTTACAGCCAACCCAGACCCGAGACCCGCCCAAGAATCTGCGCTCATCGTCCCGCTCAATATCCCGCTGCAATGTGTCACTTTCGGTTTTATTCCTGTCTTGCCTTAGATTTCCGCACCCGACACTTTCCGAGTTTGCCAGGAGACAAGTCCTGCTTAAGGATTCTGATTCTGCAGAGAGAATAATACATAATAACAAATAAGTTCGGAAGTAATTAAAAGACATTCAGTAAGGCAAGCTTACCTTAATACTTTCACGGTACCTGTAAAATATTCTCTTTTAAAAATCCCATTCATTTCCCTTACTTGGTAGTGCAATTTTCCCAGTGTATTTATTTTTTCCCCCTTTCGGCATTTGCCAACTTTAATATGTTGGCACAGCACGGCGGCAAAATGCTCGCCTCGAGTTTCCATTACATTGCAGCGGAAGCCGGATGTTGAAATTGTTGAGGTTGCTTCGCCATCGCATAGCACACTCTCTCTCTCTGTGTGTGTGTGTGTGTGTGTCTGGGTTGAGTGTGCCTCGGTGGGCGAGTGTAAGCAGCTTAGCTAAGACTCCGGCAAAGGAAATTGCCAAGGAATACCATGGCTACCGCGTCGCGATTCGAAATCGAATCCGGACGCGAACACGAAACCCAATCGCGGTGTTCCTTTAAATGTTCAATCAAAAAACTTTGACTCGAGGAATGATTCAATTTTACCCTCCTTCCTCTCACCCACAATTGTCGCCAGCTTAAGTCGTAAGCAGAAACTCGTTCGATTGCGTAACCGATTTCAAGTGGAAAGCCATAAAATGGTCAATCGTTTTCTCCATGAAAATATCTCTCGTCATTGCAAATTTGCAACTTTGGCTTTAAAATGCCATTCAATCAACTTTATTTTTCCGCTTTCCGATTCAATACAACTTTTCATAAAAACACTTTATGGTTATGCAATTGGCGGTTGAAAAGAGCGATATTAAATTAAGTTTCTTAAAAGAAATGGTTGTCATTATTTAATTGAAAGTTTCCCGGTGGGTTTTGTAGGTGGAACAATATGAGAAAATTGCGAATTAAGGGGCTTTTAGGTGGTTTAAAGTACGAATAAAAAATGTGAGTCTTTAAAAATGGAAATATTATCCATAAACTACTTCAATATGAGCATTTCGTTTCAACTATGGTTTTTTTTTGTTGTTAATAAGCGCTTTATGTTGATTTTATTATTCGTTTGCTTTCAATGAGTTTTCCCCGAAACTTAAAACGGCTTTTAATTACATTTTCGCAGTTCAAGGGCAAAAAAATATGAATATTTAAGCTTAAATTTACTGAAATTTATGGGTTTTCAAACAAATTCCCCAGATAAAAATGATTTTCGCTTTAAAAAGGCGATTTTCCCGATACATAACTGAGTCCTTGCCTGTTGCGTGACATTCGATCTTCGTGTTATTCTTTTCCGCTGCCGCTGCCTGCTGGCGGGGCTGATTTTTCCCAACCGGAGCTGACTTTCCACTTTCTCGGTGGCGGAAAATGCGTGTGTCATAAATCTACTCCCGCGCCTTTCGCTTGAAATCAAGCTATTTATCACAAGGCGCCGTCGACGACGACCTCATGCTGCTGGCAGGGATACCCACGGATGCAGAGGCTGCCAAGATGCCGGAACGCCGCGATGCTGCGGCACTCTTATCATCATCGAAGTGCGCGGAGGGGGAATGGCGCATATGTTCCATAGCTGTTGATGCCTCACCGCGGGATTTTTTATGGTTCGGCCGCCTGCTGAGGTAAAAAGTTGCGGACAACACACACAAACTTTTCCTCCGAGCTCCCGAGCCCAGGGCCTGGAGGTGACAAGAATCCGGTAATTTGTGCCTTCAAGGTTAAATGTTAATGTTTTGCCGTTAAGCAAACATTTGACGTTTTGTTTTGTGGCAACGCAGCCTGCGAAACGGGTTATGAACACGTGCGACAGTCCAAAGGGTCCTCCGCTGCGTATACGTAATTTTTGATGTTCCTGCTAATTTGACTGGCGCCAGGTAATAACGCTCCGCTCCCTTTAGAATGGCCATTGGAGTTAGTTGGTTTACTTAGGCCGCTGGCCATAATTTAAAGAAGAAGCCAAACTAAACACAAGGCCCACACAAACGACAATGTTTATGCTTAACTGTTTTCGGCCACAAAGCGAAGGGAGAACGTCCTAGGGGTTAATACAGGGGGACTTCGATGAGGTTAGCTAGGGTTTTTCTGTGCCACATTTGAGTTTTTAAGACAAGTTGGTGGGGATACTATGAGTCTCTTGATTTAGATAAAATAAATACTTAAACTTTGTTGGGATTATATGTATGTATTAATAGGTAATTAATGGTGTAGCAAGTTGCTTTTTATTTTAGGCCAAGCTGAATCATCAGCCTATGCTGAAATAATGCACTTGAGGTAAGTTTATATCCTTATTTTTCTGTCTCTAAATTTATTTATTTAAAGCCTTGTATGGTGTATAACATTATCAGATACCCAAATAATTTAAATGTAATATTCTGTGAAACCCAGGAACTTCAGTGCTGTGGTTTACTCCTCCGAATTACAACTGTGCTCTGCGGGCTGACCTTTTGGGTCTGAAACTGGGCGAGAGTCTTGGCAAATGGCTGCCAGGCGACCGTCTTAATGGCAGCTCCAAATGTTGCTAATGTTAATTTAAGAAAATATTCCCTGCCGAGTGTGTGTGTTGCCTGGAAACACTTGCGGCCTGGCAACATTTGTGCATTATTATTTGCGGTCAAGTCTTTTGTGGCTTGGCCTTTTAGCATATCCAAACCGAAGGCGAAACCCCTTTCTGGGAGCCGCAGCAAATAGCTGTGCCAGCAGCGAACTAATTAAAGAAATATTCATTTAAAAATACTTGTAGCTTCGCCGGAAATTATACAAGCACACACAAGGCTTCGCTTTCTGCCCGTGTGTGTGTGTGTGTGTGTGTGAGTGTGTGACGTGCATGAGGCAATCAATTACGGCGAACCGTTTTGCCGAAAAAAGCGTGTTGCCTACTTCCCGGCGCCCGCGTGTTTGCCAACACAGCAGCACAATTAATTATGTACATTGGGGGGCCTTAGGACCCCTCTCACGGCCCAATCTTCCCCACTTTACCCTTCCTTGCCCCCGTTTCTTAGCTGGTGTTTGCCCAAGTCTGTGTTTGCTCACACGGCGGGAAAATGTGGTGTAAATGAAAGAAAATGAAAGAGTTTGTTTGAGATCGAAGTTATTCTCTTATTAAAATGATTTGAGCTTAAAATCATAGTATTTTTCTGCCAAACTAAAGTTATATTGATTAAATTTCTACATATAAATATGTGAATTTTTTCAGGTGCTGTTTAAAGCTGGTTAATGACATATTTCCTGAGCTAAATAAGTTTAATTTCAAGGCTTTATTACTAGTAATATTAAACCCCTTAATACAAACACAAGTACTTGCCTAAACTGATTATCATTTAAGGACTATTAGGGGTGACTTTTAATATCTAAAATTAGTTGCAATATATTATTTCCGTGTAAGTCCCCTTCGTGGGATGAGAGTCATATCCTTGAGCTTAGACGACAGCATATGCTCATGCATGCCTAATTACGATAAATCCTTGCCCTTGCCCCTGCTCTCTCACTTGCCAACTTTGTGCCGCTCTCACTTTCACTTTCCCATTCACTTTCACTTTCGCTTTTCCTTTTGCTTTTTTTCGGGCCAAACTTAGTTCGCGGGAACAAGCGCGCCCAAATGAAGTAGGGAAAACAGCAGCAAGAGAGGCAGCAACACTTCACAAGAGGATCCTTTTGTGTGTGTTGGCTGGATGGATGGGTGTGGGCGTTCATAATTATGGCCGTATTTAGAGAAATTGGTTATTATGTGCTTAACGCCATTTGTCTGACTGGAAATAGTTTGTTTTCGGTGTTTGGCCCCTCGCAAGGCGGCGTTGTTCGTTATGCCTCCAGGGAGGTGTGCTTAGGCAGTTTCTGAGAAAAGACTTGGCAGGAAATGTCACTTAGAAAGCCTTCAGGGTGTGGTGGGTTGAAGAAAATTCAAAAGGCTTGAAGGGAAAATATAAATAAATAGTTAATATATGTGGAAAATCATATATATCTGCTTAAAAAATATACTTATTGATATATTCTATTAGTGTTCGTAGATATTTCATTTAGAAAACAATAAATTCATAGTTCGAATATAAAGCTTTTTATATTTATATCTTTTTACGTTCTCCTTCTTCAGCCAATTTCTATGAAATAATAAAAAATTTAAAATATTCTGTACAATTTGTAAGACTTTCTTTCTTGATTTACCAGTGAACTTTTTCCTTTGACACCTGGGAACTTAAATGAACTAAATGGAATTCAATAAAATTTAACTAAAATGTATTCTCTTTCGTTGAAATGCTTAGGAACATGCGGGCATAATCAATATTGTCAATGAATTTCAATTAGGCTTTGCTGTGAAAGATCAACCAACTGGCAACTCTCATGACCACCCTCTTGGTTAGTTCTGCTTAGCCAATACTTGAAATTGTTTGCTAATTCCTTATTATTGCCACTTTACCACGTTGGCTCCTCTCTCTCTGTGTGGGCTACCTTATCCATGCCACCTTGTCTGCCTCCTTTTGGGGCAATTAGCCAAGGCGCTGCTGGCTGCCAAAGCCGAGTGTCCCCTTTTCAAATGGCTCTTCCCCAACTGCTCACATGTCCATCAATAATGTATCCTTGCTCGCGGCCGCTCTGCTCGCTCGTTATGCCATCTGTCAATTGGCCATCCATCAATTCTAATTAATCATGCTCGGGCCTAATGAGAGGCTCTCGAATATGCAGGCTCCGCCTAATGGGAGCTCTGGCGATACCGATACAATTGTCGCCAGGGAACTGGGAATCGAGAATACAGAACCGGCGACATTGCTGCACTCACAATGCAAGCGCCGGTGAAACGCAATTCCAATTAAGCGAAGAAAGAGAAAAAACTGCGCAGAAATGTGGTGTGATGAAAGGCAGAAATTTTACACTGGGATAAATATATACTTATACAATTTTGAGTGCGGTTAAAAAATAAAGAATATTTATTCATGACATTTTTACAGGGTGCTTACTTATGTAAGGGATGTCGTTAACATTTTCCTACATTGATACATTTTTAGTTAAATTTAGAAAAATTTTAAAAATAAATAATTATTATTTATATTTTCTCCTGTGTTCTTCAGGATACAGCTACGCATTGGCTATGGCGATGTTAATGGGGACTGACCTAGAGTCCGTCAACAACTTGGAGCTGCCTTGGCAAAACGCGTTGACATCTTTGTTTTGGTCCCGCTCATAAATCGCAATTATTATTATTTTGGTTTGTTCTTTGTTTTTGTTTTCGACTGATGCTGCGGCTTTGTTATAGCGGAAAACGAGGAGAACTCAATTCATCAGGCGATTGACAGGCGACTGACTGCTGCCATGGGAGACTTGCACTGGCCAGACAAAAGACCGAATGTCTGGCGAGAAAAGGCAAAATGCAGACCAATTATATAGAAAGTGGTGACAGCGAGAAATGGTGCTATTCATAGCATGCTAAGCATGTAGTACATGGGGTAGGGAAAATATTAATAAATTAAAGGGGCACCCTAGGGGTGGCTTGGTTTTCTGTAAACATTTACTGTCTGCATGTATTTGCAGTTGATAAATAAATGGTTTCATAAACATTACCAAGTTAATACATTAAACACTCTTAATTTGGTTTATTATTGTGTTTATATTTATTAAATATTAAATATAACAACAAGTCAATTAAGTAACACTTCCTCTGCGTTTTATTCTACTCAATAAATTTCCCTCGCTTGATTGCTTAATCGGACCGTATAAAACTCTGGCCATATTTGTTAAGACATCAATTTCCTTTTCCTATATAAGTATCAATAAAGGCCTTCGCCTTTCACTGGTTTCTATAAATATTTAAGAAACTGACAAAATGAATCATACTTCAAGATAAATGCGTGGGCACTGATCAGTGCTGCCTTGGATTTTCTCTTTCTGCACGCAGGAAAAGTGAAATTTTCACAAAAAGAAACTGCGGAATAAGGCAAAACAATAACAGGTAAATACACGTATTAACCATTAATGTATATAATCTCTCTCAATGCGACATTGTAAGAAGCGGAATTCTTACAGCAAATTATGGGAAATATACACCTATATAATTTTATACAGAAATATACATTCATATACACAGGTTCGTTGGGGTCGGGTGAAGCCGAGAAACAACAAGAAGAAATGTGGGAAAGTGGGAAGACACAGAAATATTTTGTCTTGTGGCTGTTGTTGTTGCCTCAGGTTATATTTATAAAATTTCACCTCAAGAACGGCTGATCATCAAGCGACTCTGGCCGCGAGCAGAGCAAACATTCATTTTCATTTCTGGCACGCTCGCGAGTGGACGTGCGCGATCGATCTAACACCTATATAGCCCCCAGTTCGATATCTGTATATATATATAGTGTACATATAGGGAGGTGGAGAGATCCCCCCACAGATCTTTTACCTGTCGCGCTGTGCGTGAGGGTGCCGCCTGAAGGAGCACCAGTAAACGTGGCGCGAGTGCTGTTTAAAACTTATACTCAGAAGTTGAAAAAATCTTGAAATCTGATTGAAAGTGAAGCCCAAGTGAAAGTCCTTTTGAAGCAGCCGCCGAGGCATGCGAATAAATTTGCAAGAGTTACGCGACACACCGACAAATAGAAGAAATCAAACTGAGTGAGTGTGTGGAAAGTCCCTATCCTGCCTTTCACATGGAGATGAGCTCTTCATTGCTTTCAATAGCTGTGCTGATTATGTAAAAAATGGCGAGAGAAAAGGCGTGAGAGTTCTAGAGAAAATCGGTGGCAGAGCGGGGGAAATATAGCGTGAAAATGTCACCTGGCCGACGACACACGCCCACGAGAAAGGCTGTCAAAAATTATTCTCACAGCTTTTGAAAATTTATTAACAAGAAATATACGTATGTAGATGGGGATTCATGGGGCTTTTATATACGTCTATATCATCGGAAGGCATGGCAATAATTTGCACACTAACGCATACACGCACACGCACATTGCTCATACGCCGCGTTGCCTGCCTTATTTTTATTTCGATTCAATCAGCGACATTTTCAGAGAGATTTTCTATTTCCATTTCTGCTTCTCTGTGTTTCTCTGTTTGTGTTTGTCTTTTGCCCGCTGCCTCGCTTATCATTGATTGCTTTGTTTGCTTTTGTTTTCGGTTCCTCCTGCCCCTCTTCACACAGCTCTTCCGCTTCCCCCTTTGCTTTGCATGTTTGTGGTTCTCTGCAGCGGTGTTTATTTTCATTTTCACACGGAAAACAAATACATCATTTAATTTTTCATCCCCGAAATGCAAAAATAATGCCCAAAGAGATTAGAGGTGTGCGAGTGTGAATTTATGAGCCGCCTGAAAGTAGGCAACAGTTGCCGCTTCCTCCGTTTGCCTTATTTTGCGCCTCTTCTTGTTCTTTCTTCTTTTCCTCTCTATTTTGCTGTTCTATCTGCTACGTGGAAGTTCAAGGTCGCTGGCAGAAACACTAAACAAGTGCCACTGACTGCAGTTTGCCTGCAGTTTGCTCTGCCATAGATATCCCACTTAAATTCACTTGATTTAAGTGCTCGAGTTTATAGAAGCTGCTTTATAGCCAACGGCAATGCGGGAACATTTCGGAAACAGGCACTTGGCGTTGAAAAATTGATTAAATTAATTGTTTACCTTTAGTTTGTGATACATTTATGACCTCTTAATATGTATGGGACATATAGGAATAGGAATAGGACAGATTAAGATATTTTTTATTATTTTAAGTTGAAACCTTGGAACTTCATGAAAATGAGTCATAACTTTGCCAAAAATCCTTATATTTCAATTCGGAGAGTTTCCCTGCGCTAGTTTTCAAGAGGTTAACAAATTAACATAACGAAGTTAACATTTAAAAAATAAAATTGTTTTTTTAATTTTTGATAATTTTTATGATGTTACCCCTTATAAAATTTTGAAAAAATTAAAAAAATTTTGTTCTTGCCAAACACGCCTAGACCGATTCCGTTTTTAATGCTGATCAAGAATATATATGATTTATAGTGTCGGAAATGACTCCTTCAGTGTGATTTGAGCTTTTGACTACAATAAAATAGAAATTTTTAAGCCATGAATTTTATAAAAAAAATATATTTTGTTACAAAGCATACTAGACATCTTATATATAATAAAAAAACATAAGCTTATAAAAAAAGACACCACAATGAATGAAATAAATAACATATACAGAACGTTACCTATATTTCATTAAGAAAATACAAACTTATATATTTTCCCCCTTGTCAGCAACTTCTCTAAGAGAAAGCGAATAAAAGTTATATGAAAAGTTACTACCTCGGAACTCGGCATGTAATCATGTCATTATTGCTTCGGAAATTGGTTTTCCATTGTTTTATTGTTCGAATTAATTGAAAGCAGCCAGCGGGTTAATTAAAATGACCTCCTTTCAGTGTCTACCTGGCCTTGCCACCTGTCTTCCTCTTCGCCATTGGCGCGGCCAAGTGTGTGCGGCCAAAGGAGCTTATCCGTATCAGTCGCATTGCACAATACTCGCCAACTCCAACTCCTACTGCAACTTCATTACCTGCAAAGTGCCACTCCTGTCACCTATCATCGCCCACCACCCACAGCCATTATTGTTTTGCTTACCACAGCCTTTGAGGCTGTGTAATTAAGTTCGCATCAAGCGGCTTATTCGCCGTGTGTTAATGGCCAGGTAAATGCAGAGCTGTCTCATCGATCTGGCCATCATTCGGCGGCCACTACAATTTGCTGTCGCCATGGTGTCTCTGTCCTCGACCCCCCCGCAATTCGATTCGTTTTCACTTCCGGTTGTGCAGCAGCCAAAGATTCTATCGATTAATCATCAAAGTTGGCAGTGCCAATTGGTTAAATGGGTTCCCCTTCCATTAGCTTTTAAAGTAGACATCAATGTTGTAGGATACAAGAAGATAGTATCGAAGGAGAGTTTTGAAAATTAAGGCATTTATTTTTGATGTATTTATTTATAATAATATAATATGCTATAGTGGGTCTAAGAGTCTAGCAGGTTTAGATGTTTACATTTTAATTTAAAACCTTATCTCTTCTCTCCTATTTTCCAGTCAGCAGAGTTAACAGACAATTAAAGGGCCCCGCCCAAGGGCGCCTCGGATACCTAAACGACCTTAGCCGGAAGTTCGTAGAAGAGAATCACTTCGAAGTGTAAGTAACCGCCATTGAAATTGAAACGTCACAATACGTTTTGAAAGTTTAAAGTTGTTTTCCCCCCAGCAGCTGAAATTTCAAATATCTCCCTTTTTCCTTTTTCAAAAAGTTTCGATTGCATCTTCTGATGCTGGGTCTGTGTGTCTGCTCCTTTTATTTATAGCCGCTGAATATTTTTTTGCAGTTCTATCTTTGGCAGTCCGAGTGCAGTCTGTGAATTCCGGGGCTAGTGAGTTTCTATTTTCGACCGAATGCACCTCCACTCCCAAAGGGAGATGCACATTGTGGATACATCTACGAGTGTGTATGTTGGGGAGCCAGAGAAAGGGAGTTCTGACCTTGAGAAGCTGCAAGGAATAAATGCTTCTCAAATGGGTTTTGTTTTTGGCTTTTTTTGGACTGATAAATAGCTTGTCCTTTTTTTATTTAAACCATATTCTATAAACAACAGTTGTTTAAATATTTAATTCTCCATAGTCGCCATCAAAATCTAATACAAAAGCCTATTCAAGTTTACCGAAAACAACCTTCAAATTACAATTAAATTGAAAATACAAATTTAAATATCCTTAAAAATAGAATGACTTTCCAAACCGAAACCTATACTTGAAACCATAAATTTTCCATCCATTTTCCTAGTTTGCCAACAACTCCGCGTTGCAGCTTTGCAGCGCACAATATTTGCGAGTGAATTGCAGACCTTTTACACCCGTTTTGGAGGTGAAATCTTTTCAATTAGCACAGCGGAATGCCTGGCTAGTTTTTCCAAAGAAATATGGGAGCCGCGGGGGGTGGGAAGGGGCCGAATCCGAGCGCTCTGCCGTTCGCTCCAATTTTCAATGAAGTTTATTTTTAGGGCGCCGTTACAGCGAGATACACAAAAGCACACAAATAGCACAGGCACATCACAAATGGGATATAGATGGAAAATGCCGGCGTGCCGTTCCCAATGAGGAGAACGATGACGTCAAAGAGGCGCACATACACCTATATCGTGTTTATATATATATATAAAATAAATTGGTAAAGTTAAGTAGCAGAAATTCGGAAGGAGTCCAGGCCAAAGGGGAACTTCTTTTCTGCAAGTGAACATTTCTCGGGTACTTTGTATCTTGAGACCCCTCATTAATGGGCTGCAGTCGCAGATACTCAGCTATAAGATACACACACTTTGGTGCGCTGTGCCAAGAATATATATTTGCGATCGCTTATTTTGTTTTCCTTCCGCCGCTCGCACTCTCTCTTGTTCCCACAGATATATACATAAGATACAGCGAAAAATAAGAGAGAGAGAGAGGGTACGCCAACGTACGCGATTGTATATATTTAAAATATTATAGACTCATGTGCTTGGCAATTTTCACTTGCCTTCAGTCGCTTTTTACATTTCCAATCGAATTCTACGAGGCGCGTTTGTGCCCAGCGAAAATTATACCAAGAAAAGCCAAAAAAAAAGTATCCCAAAGAAAAGTCTCTCAGTAATTGTACGGATTTAGATTTATAGAATCGGAAGTCGATAGTACATAACGTCAAATGAAAGTGCCCCCGGGAACGAGTTGCAAACGATTGAAGTTTTAAGGATTCTCGCATTGCCAGAAACCAATTGCATTTTATGATTGCCTTCGAGTGCCGCTTTGACAGCAATACCCAAGGATTGCCAAAACAGTTTTCCATTTTTGTATTGGTGAGTCTCTTCGCCATCTTTTTATTTTCTTGCTGTTTTGCGGTTGACCCAAATTTCATCGAATTCATTTCAATTTATTTGTGTTGATTTCAATTTTCAGTGCTCGCGTTGATGATTTTCTGTCACCGAACTGTCAACCGCGCGAAAAGTTTGACCCATTTTGGGTTTCCTTTCTTTTCTCTTTTTTTTGGCAGCCAATTGCCCAGGGTCAAGAGTGGCTGTGTGTGTGCGTGTGCATGCCGCATTTCCGTTTCCTGTTGGCCATTTACTTGTATTTCCTGCTCACATAACGCAATTTAATTTTAAAACACCCCCCAAGGTTAATGAGTATTTTGGCTGTAAACAAAACATTGAACAACTGTCGCCATCAATCTTGGCGGCTTAAATAAAACAAAAGAACTGTGCAAAAATCGGAGGAAAGTCATGATAGTTCAGGGGGAAAATCAGCCAACTGTAGCCTTCGCCTTCATGATGTTTTGCTTAATTGGAAGAGTGTTTCGGGAGCGTTTAAAGGGGATTCATGGATAATTAGTAATAAAAAACTGAAAGTAAAGGCTTTAAACAAATCCTCCATTAAGCATTTTCAACAAAAGAAAACTTAAATTACCTAGGAACCTGGCCTTTTCCACCATTTTCCCCACTCAGCTTATTTTTCTAATGCAAGCTGGTGTAATTGGTTTGGTATTTTGGCCAAATTACTGGCACTGCTGGCCACCTACTGCATTCAAGGACACATGCTGGCGTTTCGGGAGGGCGAGCGGACTTCTTTCGGCCAAAAACCCTCTGCCGCCGCTCTCCATTTAAACTAAATTTTGGCTAAGGACGTTTTGGGTTTTGCGGAGGGGTTTCCTGGCGGTGGTTTCCATTATGCTGGCTAGCAGCAGCTTTCGCCATTCATTTTAATCCTTTCAGCAGCGATTCACAAATGCAATGGCTAAATTAGATTCGCCACAGGCACACACACTCGCACATGGTAGTACGGCTGTGTGTGGTGTGCACACTCTAGTACACTGGGACACGCTCCTCGCCCCCCTCGCGTTACGCACAATTTGAGCGAGAGCGACGAAAATTTCTATTCAATTTGATTTTAAGCGCATTTTCCAGTTAATTGCACTTTATTCGCATACGTTTTTGTGAACTCTTGGCCGCATTAAATTGATGCTTTAAATAACTGAACCAAAATTCAGACCAGACCAGCATCCCGGGCCAAACGGCAGCAGCAAAAAACACGACAATAATGGCAAACAGGCGCTCGACAATTAGCGGTGGCAGCCATGGAGAACCATGGTTCGATGGAGCCACGGAACACCATGGAACCATGGCTATATCCTCCCACATAGTCGTGTTTATTCACGAGCAGGAAGTGCGCATTGGTTCGAGTTTGTGCGCGACACACGCGGCGTATACGCGATGCGGTGCATATTGCCAGCAACTGCGAAATCGTCTTTATATATGTATATAAACGTCTTTCTCAGAGCAGAGAAATTCTCTGGGCTGCTTCCCTCTTATAGCAGAGAAATGTGTGTCATTTTTATTATTAAAATCTTAAAATCTCAACTGTGCGGCCAAGCAATGTGTTCCCTTTTCTCCATACACCCGACGAGAGGCGAGAGTGAGTGAGACATTATTGCAACTTCTTAAAATATGTTGCAAGTAAATAGCTTGGTGATATTACGCAAGGGGATTTCTCACAGAGATGTTGTGACCACAGAAATATTAAGTTGCAGCTGTTTGGGCTAAGGGAAATGGTTTAATATGAATTTATAACGAATTTTGCAATACAAAATAATATATTGCTTGCCTCAGGCTTTATTTTTGAATATATCTACTATACTTCTACTTCATTCAGAAGAAATAAATTTGTTATATAGTTTTATAGGTTGTTTTTATCGAAACATTAGAAGGTAATAATTTATAGTTTATTTTTAACGAGAATTTTCTCTTATTAATCTTTTCATTTAAAGATATCTAAAATAATCAACATAAAACTGCCTTTCCATTTATTTATACACAACGTCATGGATAACGTAAACACCATCAAAGTGAAATGTTTAATACGAATACGAATATATTCTGACAGTTGCAGGAAATGCAAGTGAATCATGTGTCTAGTTTCTCAATGTGAATCACAAACATGAGAAGGAAATAAGTCCTCTTTTAGTCTAATTTTTCGTGAACTGAGCTTCACATTCATTAAATAAACAAATATTGAGTGGCAATTAAGAAGAGCAAAGCTAGAGTCAGGCATTGAATTCAAAATTCCCACATCGAAAGCCTTTGCCTCTGGCTGGGCTTTGCAGGGGGGAGAAAACCCAATGAGAACGATGGGAGCTCGGTTTCGTCTAAATAAACTTGTCAGAGCCGCTTTTAATGAAGCAGCCATAAGCAGATTTGTGGCTTAGTGTATTTACCCGGGCCAAATGAAGTCGGCTCGCGACTGTGCGTCTTGCGACTTGCGACTTACGACGACGAAATGGTCAATTTATTGTATGACTTTTTGGGCTCTGTGTCTGTTGTGCCTGTTGTGTGTTCATTCAAATGCAAGAATTTCATGGCAATCGGATTTTTCCTTGCTTTTCTTTTATATACCTATTTTTTTGCTGCTGCTGCGCGGGAGCTTACCGCCTCCGTCGCTCTGTCGACTTATGATGAGCTTAGTTGGGGGCGGGGCAGGTCCTGAATTTATAATGATATGAATATCAAATTGACAGCGCTTTGCGGTGTAATCGAATCAGGCCTAATGACTGACTCTCTGTCCTTATTTCGCTTTCCTTGCAGTGAGCCATGGAGCAATTCGAGCAGCTGCTGACGTGCTGCGTCTGCCTGGACAGGTATCGCATCCCCAAGCTGTTGCCCTGCCAGCACTCCTTCTGCATGGAGCCCTGCATGGAGGGCCTGGTGGACTATGTGCGGCGTCAGGTGAGTCCGCGTCCTGTGTTGACTTCATTCCCTCCATTGCCATCCCATTGTCGCCATTAATCATCCCACTGTGCCGCCGATGCAGCTCCTCTTTGTGTGCGCGCTCGTGGCAATTTGGTTAATGCCCGACAACGTCACACGTCGGTGTTGTTGCACTGCGAAAAACTAGTGAAAGTCCAGCACTCAATACTCCCCTATAGTTTCGGAATAGTTTGGAAAAATAAAATCGACAACATAATAGCATATTCGGTCTACAATTCGATACACAATTTTATGAACGAATTTATGCGGAAAAACATTAACAAAGTGAGAATTATCATTTTAAAAGATTTAAAGTTTAAGCTTGGACTCTCAATAATTTAATATTAAAAAGTACAAGTAAAAAAGGAAAGAGAGTAAAGTTTAGTTCAGTTTAGTATTAGTAGTATTTGGAGCATTAAAGATTAACGAAATTACTTAAAACAAACTAATTTGATTTTCTTATCACACTTTTTTCCAAAAAAAAACCCTCAAAGTATTTTAAAGTGCATTAACCTTAAATAGATAATTAATTGAGATGGCCAAGATTATACCCCTGATGCTGCTTCATAATTTTCCACACAGTGTAACTTTGCTTAACTGAAAATCTCGCCGGGGAAATGAAACTAAGAGGGAGGGAAAACACAAGAAGACGCCCCCGAAAATGTTGTATTTATCTTGCTGGCTTGCGGCGCATTTGCGTAGATATCTTGTTGAAAAATTATATAGAGAGACGTGCATATATGTAGGCTCCCTTCCCGAGAAAAGAAAAAGAACCCACAGCGACTGTGTGTATGTGCTACTTATAGTCTCAGCCAGCGCCTCTGTCTGCGTGTATTTATAAATTTTGTTTTGGCTTTCAGCCAGCGCCACGCAAATAATTGGTAAGCATTTTCCCATTGTGTTGGCCAAACGCAGAGGGAAAATGAGGAAATTTATATAGAAGCAGATAAAGAGAGAGTTGCGAATACCTGTCAGGCGAAAGGAAAGCCCGCCAGCGAAGATTCATCTTTGTGGCGGAAACCCAAGATGACAGGATATAATAAACCGAAGAGAAACGCACTCAAGATGCCTTCACATGCAACTAACAAAGTGTGAAAGGTTTTTAAAGTTGCGAACAAACGAAACTTAAACGACTTTTAAAAGGATGTCCGAAGCCAAAGGGCTTAGGAAAATAAATTCATAATCGAGTAAAGTGCTTTTAAGTTGTCCAATCAAGATCCAATTACTAATCCCGTGTCAGCCTATGGATGAAAGGGGAGAAAAACAATGAAACTGGCATTTTACGATTAATTCAACGCCTCGGGTTGGCACAAATTATAATCTCTAAACTAATGCAAATATTCCTGCAAATAATTTAGGTAAAATGCCCCGAGTGCCGAGCCGAGCACAGGATACCCTACAATGGCGTCCAGGCCTTTCCCACGAATGTCACCCTGCAACGCTTCCTGGAACTGCATATCGAAATCACCGGAGAACTGCCCGACCCCACATCAGGTGAGGATTTATTACCACTAATAATAAATAAATAGATTGCAATTAAAATTACTGGAAAATTATAATCATTGACAGTTGCTTTTTTTATTACAAAGCTCACAAATTCCCATTCGCAATTCCCGCTCTTTGTGCGGCCAAAGCAGAAATGTTATTAATAGAAATATTGCCATGTAATCATGGCTGTAACTTTAATTAAATTCCACTAAAAACAGTCTAAATCGCAAATGTTAGGAATGCTGTGAAAGGGGGAAAAAATAACAAATAAGCAGAAAGGCAATATGGCAAAAAGCAGCAAAAACTAGCTTTTTAGGCCATTATGTTTGGCTTTCCAATTAAAAAGTCCGGATACCATCTGATAGCAATTAAAACTAAGCAAAGCGAAATTGATTTCGTTTGAGCAATTTGCATTTGGTCCCCATCTATGCGGCCCCAGCCCCCCGGTAATCCGGATCAACCTACTCAGCATGACTACGCAATTATTTTTGGGGTGAAAATATGCAAATGGCCTGCAACTTCTGAGCTGCAATCAGCTTCCGAGTGTGAGTTAATAAGGCAGACAAAGCTCTTGGCTTTAACTGAGTCACGGGGAGAAAACCTATGACAATTTAGAATGGCTTTCTTATTTTAAAACTCTATATCTAAGGGGTTTTTAAAAAAATATTTTCTGCACGAACTTTAAAAGTTTAACTATTAATAAAATATAACCATTTAGGATGTGTTGTAAAGGTGAACTGAAATTCTACATATATTTATTATAGTTCTTTGGAGATATTTTAAGGATTTCTTATAGATTTGAGTTTTTGATAGTATTTAATAGTAAAAAATTATTTGCGGTGCACATATCCAGTACATTTGTATTCTTTTTTGCTATACAAATTTCATTCTTGGCTATGCAAATGTGTGAAACAAAGGAATCCTTTTCGTGTTATGGATATAGCCGGGACAACGAGCACTCGTACAACTTTCATGTGGAATTTGCAAATTCACTTTTCCATATGATTACACGAGAAAATACAGAGAAGCCAACTATTGGCATTGCATCCTTACGCTCCCCACTTATGTCCCCTCCCCTGCTGGTTTACTGTCACCGTGGCAGAGGGCTGGAGAGGGGAGAGAGCAGCGGGAGCGCCTCGGAAAAGCTACTGAGGAGTGTTCATCAGGCATTGCCAATGCCAGCAATTGATGCAGAAAAGTTTACTTTTCCAGCAGGAACGAAGACATCTTTGGCATGTTTGCATTGTTGCCCCATTGCGCCGAGGCTTGTTATTTGCATTGCCACACACACATCCTGCCTGCAAGGAGCCAAAGGATCCCTTTGCCAAAAAGATGTGACACACATAATACGGGGGAGGCACACAGTAAAAATCACAAATCCCTATAAAATCAAGAGTTTATGGCTGAAAATCGGATAACTAAACGTTGTCATTGGTCGTAAATTTTGTTCACAGGATAAACTAAGGATTCTGGGAACGAGTGGCAGAACAATCAGTAGGAGATATTGGAAACCTAATAGAAAATTTAATAAAAGGAAGTATTTAGATGAGTATCTGAGCTTTTAAAAATATTTCAAATTTCCCTGGGGACCCTTTAGTATTCTTTAATATTTCTTCTTGAAAAATAGTTTAATTTCTTAAGGAATATATATTTTTGTGAGAAATCATAGCTCACATTATTTTCCCCTGTGCAGCAGCGTAGAGCTGCATAACTGCCGCTTAGGTGCAGTTGATTTCGTGCTCTTGAAATCGTATTAGTGAATGCAACAGACATCCTCAGCCGAAGCCCCAGCCTCGGTCTCCGTCTCCGTCTCAGCCTCAGACACCTTCCCCACACTGCACCACATACCCGCATCCTTGGTATCCCTGGCATGTGGCAGGACATTGTTGCCAAGAGTGCAAATTGATGAGCTGCTGCTGTCGGCATACTTGGCATTTTATTGTTCAACTCGAGCATTCAGTCATTCAGGCAGGAAGTCATTTGGGAGTGTGTCATTTTTGGCTGCCAGCAGTGATTAGTAATTGTTTTCCTTGACTTTCTTCCCCCCTTCCCCTGCAGGCCAAATTATGGAACGCTGTGGTGTGTGCTCGGAGAAGGCCTATCTGTCCCACTGTGCGCACTGCGAGAAGAAGATCTGCGAGGACTGCAAGAGCGCCCACATGGACATACTGCGGCGGGAGATAACGCGATTTAACTCACAGGTGAGCAGGGAAGGTACCGCTGGAGAAGCCCTCACTAACTTTTGATTCTCCGCCACAGATCCGTCGCAGTTTGCACCGCCTGCAGGACTCTCTGGCCATCATCGAGAAGAACACGATGAGTCTGCAGACGAACGCCATCAGTGTCACCGAGGAGATCGATGAGATCTACAGACGCATCACCAAGGCCATCAAGGATCGCTCCGACCAGCTGAAGGGCGAGATCGATCGCTACCTGGCCGTGGAGCTGCGCAACCTGACCACCCTCAAGGAGAACCTCGACCTGGAGATCACGAACATCAGCAGCAACTGCGACATCGTGGACAAGTACATGAACGAGACCGTGGAGTGGGACGACTGCGAGCTGATGGACACCAAGGAGATCTTCCTGAAGACGGTGGAGTTCCTGCGGCACTTTGAGTACGAGAACAACGACTACAGTCGCCGCGTCCGCTTCCTGGTCTCCATTGACCCCAATCAGCTGGTGATGAACCTGGCCACCTTCGGGGACCTGAACATCGCCCCGCACTCGACGCCCAGCGGCGGCAGTTCGGTGAGCAGTTCCCACCTGGCGCCGCCCAGTGCCCTGCAGCCGGGCTTGATGCGCTCCAAGAGCGACCACCGCCTGGCCACCCAGTTCAGGCAGCAGGAGGAGCGCGGCGGATACAACGATGAGCCCGTCCTGGGCGGTCGCAAGTTCGGCGAACGTCCGCAGCGCAGCGCCACCCAGGCCAACAACGATCGCTACGGCAGATCGGGTGGCGACTACGACTATGAGAACGACTACGAGAACGAGGGCAGCTCGGGCCGGGCCGGCAAGTCCTCCCGCTTCCGCTCGCGGTTCGTGAGGTCCCACCAGAACGACGACTCCGACAGCGAGCAGCTGCAGCAGCAGCAGCGCCAGCAGGAGCTCAAGGAGCGCAAGGACCGCGTGCTGGACAGCGAGGACGTGTCGCGCGGCCAGCTCAGCGGCATCATCCGGCTGAGTGACTGCTCGCGAGTGGTCCAGCGCCTGGCGGACATTGGCAAGGAGAAGAAGGAGAAGAAATCCGATGCCGCCGCAGCCGCTCAGGCGGCGGTCCAGGCCGCCATTCAGGCCCAGAAGGCGGCCATGCAGCGGCAGCAGCAGAAGAACCAGCAGGCGGCAGCCGACGAGGAGGCGGAGCTGGCCAAGAAGCGCAAGAGTGCCGCCGCAGCCTCGGCAGCAGCGTCAGGTGCTGCCACATCAGCGTCATCGTCAGCGTCGGCGTTGGGAGCGGCGGACACTGCCAGCGATCAGCGGGTGGCGTCCCTGAAGAATCGCGGCGGCGAGGACAGCGATGGAAGCTCCACCCAGGCGGCGTCTCCAGTGCGTAATTCGGCGGCAGCGGCGACGCGAGCTGAGGTAAGTGTGAATGAGGCAAATACAGAAGAAGAAGGCGTGGCCAGTGACAGCAGTGACAGCGAGGAGGGGGAAGATGAGGAGGAGGAGGAGGAAAGTGAAGAGGAAGATGGGGAGGAAGTAGAAGAATCCCCAGAGGCCTCCGAGGAAACCGAGGAGGAAGAGTCTTCTTCTGAACACGAAGAAGTAACCGCCACCGAAAGCGAGGAGGAGGAAGAAGAACCAGTAACTCAGCCTGAAGCTTTACCTCTCATAAATGTCCCTCCCCCGATTAGTGAGTTAACCGAAAAAGTTGAGGGGAATCCCGAAGAAGTTATTAGGAGCGATCAGTTACCTGAGGTAGAAACACAGAAATCATCAGCAGCATCTGTGGAAATAGAGAGTCCCGAAGACGATGATGATGAATATGAGTACATAGAAGAGGAGGTCACCGATGATGATGACGAGGAGGAAGAAGATTGAGCTTACCAAAGTTTATGGAAAGCCTAGAAGGGGATGCAAAGTATAGAGTTAGGGAACTATTAAAAGCAGAAATTAGCCTTAACTTTATTTATGCCTCTTACAAGTAGTTACAAGCACAGAACTAAACACAGAATGTAGCTAGCTTCGACCGCTGTCACTGTAGCCTGGCTCAGTATTTTACCCTTTGTTCTTGTTGCAAACAATCCCGCCGAATAAAATAAACTTAAAACGAAATTACGTATACGCCATGTGTGCTTCGTTCTTTATTTGTGCTCCATCGTTCACACTTCCCCTCCGCTCCGTAAGTGTTGTGTTTCGAGCCAATCGAGAGATGATCGATAACTGTTAACTGTTTACCGTTTACTGTTACCTCTTACTGTTAATCTGAAGCCTAACCAAAAAGAAACATTTCCCCTCCGCCCGAAAAAAAACAACAACCAGTCAGTCCCATTTCGTTTTTTGTGTTTGTTTATATTTTTACGTTTATTTTATTGTCTACGTGTTAAGTTCATGTCCCCATTGATTTATTTATATTTTTTGTTCATGTCTTATGTTTCTTTATTGTCTTTTGTGAGAGCGCCTTTCACCTAATGCTGCTTTGGGTCCAGGACCTTTTGCCTTGACTAAATAATCTGAATGCAGGCAAAAGGTTTGTGGGCCGAAAGCCAAAAAACGGACATCAGAAATCAGAATTGTACAATATTTTATATACACAAACTTACCTAAATACAAATATAAATATTTTTTTATTTACGTAGCTTAACGCCTTTTACCTTATCGTTAGTTAGAGCACAAAAACACACAAGAAAGTTAAAGCAAATAAAACAGCATAGAAATTACACAAATTTCAAGCATTTTTCTTACAATTCTTCTTGTTTCTCCTTTTCTCTCTCTTTCTCTATCTATCTCTCTCTCCCTCTATCTATCTCTTTCACTGCCTATCTCTCTCTGTAAAAAGTGGACAAACGATGCGGTAGTGATGATAATTTGCTTAAATCTTACAAAGTTTCTTTGGTCAATGCTGTCGAGCTGAATAAACCTCAGACCCTGATCAACACAGGCAACATTTTTCTCTCTTTCTCTGTCTCTATTTCCGACTCACTCTCGCTGTCCCTCTTTGTCTTCATTTCGAATTCTTTCTGCCTTTTTTTCGTCTGCCGTTTTGTTGTTTTGCAATTTCTGATGTCCGCTGTAAATATTTCTGTTGTCTATGTATTTCTTTTCTTTCCCCTTTTCTGTTTTTTTTTGCCTGTCATGCATTTACACATTGTTGCCACGCCTCCCCTCACACATACTCCTCCCACTCCCCAAAAATGTCAGACAGAGCCGGGTTCAATGGCGAATATTTCACCATTTCACCATCATGCCTCTGTCAGCGATGCGGCTGCTTCCGTCAGTTTAACAATGTTTCCAGCAGCGGAATATATGTGCCATGTAGCACCGTAGCACCCCACGGTGACATATGCACAGCGGCTGCATATTTGTCTTGTCCCTGGCATTCGCCCAAATGGGAATAGGAAAAGGTTGTTCGATCAATTAGGGCCCACGGACATCAAAGGAAGTTGAGGGAATATCATTCAGGGAGTGAAGAGGGTCTGTGGGACAGACAGTTGCCAGTTCCATGACATTTATTTTGATTTTCCTGTTGAGGAAATATTGCTATACTTTTATTAAGGAGAGAAGAGGCAGTTAATGCTTGAAGAAATAATTGAATTTGTTATTCCTTAAAATATTTACATTAACATACTTGTATTTAGTTGGTAAAGAGATTTTCCATATCTTTGGTTGCCTTGAAAAAGTAATTATTCAAATCTGGGGGAATATCTTGATACTCTCCAACATAATTCTATAAGTTGGTATCTCAGTATAGAGTTTTCCCCAAGGTTCTCATTTGAAGACCCACCTTTCCCCCCTTTTTTTCTCTCCTTTGTCACCCATCAGCATCGCCCATCGCCATCTCTGTTCCGCTATCTTCCTCTCCCTATATCTTGTTATCTCCATTTATACACACATCCTATATATTCTGCACCTGCATCTGCATTGCGTTCCGTTCGTTCGTTGCTCGCTCGAAAAATCAACTAACTCAAGCCTCAGCCCCCAGCCAGCGCCACAGACTCTGATGCAACTCTCCTCACTGCTCCTCCAACCCAACAGTCCCAGAAGCCGCCCGTCTCCGCCCAGGTGGCGGCCGTGAAGAAGACCCAGCGCTCCGGCAGCAGTGACAGCAGTGCCTCCACCGAGAGCTCAGCCAGCTCTGCGGCAGCCACCGCAGCGGCAGCAGCGGCTAGTGCAGCCTCTGCGGCGGCACCAGGTGGCAGCAGCAAGGCGGCTAGTTCCTCGAGGAACTCCACGGCCCGGGACGCCACGGCTGTGCCCGAGAAGAAGCCCTTCGTGAGCCGCTTCCTGCCGCAGCACAACACCAGCGCCTCGAACGGCTCGGCGGACAAGAAGAAGGCCGAGTCCAGCTCCAGCAGCGAGGAGGAGACCAGCTCGGAGTCCGAGTCGGAGTCGGAGCCGGAGACGAAGCCCAAGACGAGCGCGGCCAGCAGCTCGACGAACACCAAGTCGACGCCAAGCAGTGCCGCCAGTTCGACCACGACGGCTGCCTCCACGGGCAGTTCCTATCGGGATCGCCTGGAGGCCAGGCGGGCCTCCCGCGACGACAGCTCCTCGACGGCTGCCGGAAGGAGCAGCTACGCCACGCCCTCGAGCAGCGGCTATGGCAGCGGCACCACCAGCAGTGCCCGCACCCGGGCGGTACCAGCTCCCCACCACGCCAGCGAGAGCGAGGATCGCTATGGAAGCGGCACTGGCAGCAGGTATTTCCCGCCATTTCCACACTCTCTCTAAGCGCCCCCGGAACATAGTCCAGCGTTTTTTATTCGTGACTTTTTGTAGTTTCTATAACCGAACTAATTTGCATGGCTAATTAGGCGAACGAATCAGATGGTTCGCCAAAAAAATTATAATATAAAAATAAATTAAGACACACAAGGTAATCTGCACAGAGAAAAAGGGTTTACTAAGATCAGTTCCGTTGTTAAAAATGTAGAGTAAATATTGCTTTGAATATGAGGTTTAGATACTTGAAATATATTATTTGTATAATATAATATATAATTAATATAATTACAAATATATTCTTAAAGTTTGATAACAATTCTTTTTAAGCAGTAGAAAAAGTAATAGTTGATATACAAAGCTCTAACATTTATATATATTTTATTTTATCTGAGTAATTACGTACTTGTTTAATATTTCAAATTGTGGCCCACTTTTTCTCTGTGCATCAGCTGTAGTAGCCAGTGCTCTGAATGCAACGATATGGATATCGATTCAGATGCATATCTGACGAGCATGGCATATAAATTGTGTGTCAAATATTGCTGTTCGGTAATTTGTTTTCCTCGTTTTGCGCCACACACAAACTAATTGAATTACCTGTAAAAAAAGTACAGAGAGCCTGCAATTAATTTACAACTTTAATTAGGTAAACACACACACAGACACACCTCGCACACACAACTGCAGAGAGTGGCTTTAAATGCCTAATGGATAATTGTGTTTTTGGTTTGGTTTTGGTGCCGACTCGCTCCGATTCGATGCGTTTTAATGATTTGCTTTCTACGACTCTCTCTCTTGTATTTCCCGCTGTGTCCCGTTGACGCTGCTGCAGCTTTGTACAAGTGCTCCGTGTTGGCTTTAACCTGGCATTGGCCACCTTGTTGCTCATACGCCTCGTGTGGCGTCTAATTGTCAAGTTCATAACCTTTACATAGCGCCACAATCACAACACACCACACACAAAACACACGCACACGCCGAATAGGTAAACACACACAGTACACACGGTTCTATCATTACTCTCTTTGTGTTCTCTTCTATACAATGATTTCTTGCAGTGCACTGCCCTTTAGCATACCGTACATAAGCAGACCCAGCCGGGCTCGGTACCGCAAGCGACTTGCCGACGTCTAGGCCAAGAAAAACTATATACACACTCACTATGAGCCACGAACTCAGGCCACAAAGAAAAGCGACTCGAATTCAGTGCAATTCATACGCGAAGTTCAATTGTTTCCCTGTTAACCCATAACGCTGAATGAGTTCTGAAACTGGAAACCCCTGAAAACCCCACTAAATAACCCAACTCCTGTTAAACGAGAGCTTAACCCTAGACTATTGATTAAATATTTGAATGTTCGCTGGAATAAAATTGAACAAGTTGGCCAAGTACTCGGGAGTCACCTTCAATGGGCAAATAAATAGAATCGCGACGATGATGGGGCCCTTTCAAAGAGCCACTCAAAGGGCTGGAAATTAACTTTACTTCTCGGTCCGTCTGTGTTCTGCTCGGTGCTCTGTCAATACCCTTTTCAAAGGGATCAATTCGAGGCCCGTCCCAGGCCCGTCCAGCTCCTTTGTGCTCTGGCGACAAAAACTTCTTTAATTTTACTTTTGCACGACACACAACAAACAGCGCGCCCGAAACCCTTTTTCCCCCCAACCAAATCTAGCGTAATGTAATTACAACACTCCCCCGAACGCAGCTCTCACACCTCCGCCTCGGCGGGAACAATGCGATAAATTGGTATCTGTTATCAGTCCGTTCTGTTTGCCTTCATATAATTTTCACGAGTAGCCGTCAGTCGGTCTGTTTATCATGTTGCTGTATTTATTCAAGGTATTTGTTGGCTGTAAAACGGTTGCTGGATTTATGCTTTACATGACCAGGAAATAGTATACAGCAAGAGGGTTTTTATTAAAGGGTTTCCAAAGCTAATATCATATTTTTAAACAGCTTAAAATAAAATAATTTTTCAGAAAAAGTCGGTAGAGTGTGTCTAAAGACATGATATATTATATTTTAAAATTGGTCTGCTCTTTTGTAGTTTTTGAAGAGATAACACAACTTTACAAGATTTTTGACACTCTGTCATAAGCTAGGAGGCCTTAAAATAATTGTTAAGGCTTTCTTTATAAGCCGGAAGAGTTCTGATAATTCATGCCCTGTTCCTAGATATTAAATAGAAATTGTTGTAGAAGAGTAGGAAACCCCATTAAAAAGCAAAAGAGCCACAAGTTGTATATATTTAAAAAAATATATACTTAATTACAGTTGGGAAGATACTGATTTGTCTGAGAGACCTAACGTTAATCGCCACAATGTGTTCATTCTTTATACCATAAGCCCTGAAATACCTCCTGGATCAGAGGTTAAAGCCAGAGTATATCAGGTGTCGGATGGTCGTTGCTATGCGACTATAACACTTCCACTTGTTTGAGCTGCTTTTTTATCGCTGGCAATTAAACAGAACCAACAGATATGCCCACTGCCGCCTCTTTGTGTATGTATTTTTTGTGTGTATTTTGCTTTACTATTTTTTTTTTTAGGAAAAAGTGATGCTTGCTTTTATGGGCTGCCTGTTGCTATTTTGCTTCATGTTGCCCTCTTTTTGCGTTACGTTTATGCATTCGTACACTCACCTAGATTTAAGCCTTTAATTTATGTTCCCTCCACTCGTTACGTTTTTGTAGTAGTTGTTGCTTTCCGTGTTTCCGTCTTAATCCGCCCCCCAAGAACCACCCACCGGTTACACAGACACAGACACCGACACGGACGCCAATCGGCGCCATAATTTCACGTACTTAACCGGAAACTTTTCCCAACTACTTTGTTGAACTTTTCGATAATGCGAAATGTGAATTTAATTAGAAACTTTGCTGCCCCGAGTTCTGGAGGCTGTTTGGGTTTTCTTCTTCGTTTTTTAATAGAATTTAATGGCTTCTAAATGAGACACACACACATGTACTTATTTACTTATTTATACACAGCTACTGGCGGGTATTTAAGCTGGTTAAAAGTTTGTTAATTAAGCGGTGGTAGTCCAATGGGGATTAGCTAAAATTTAAAAATGGAAAACGAGACTCACAAAACACTCACAGCAACGGCTACCACAAAAGCTAAATACAGAAAAAATACAAGAGAAATATTTATGTTAACAGGAAGGGGAAGTTTATATATTCTTGCAGATAAAAATTACAATAGCTGAGTTAAATACCGATATTTTCTGTGCTTCATTAAGGCGAGCTGCAAGGGTATACAAATTTCCCTCCACTCCAATAACTATTTAATGTTTAAGTAAATAATTTTATATAAACCAAACACTGAAAGAAATTCCCCAACGAAACCAAAGCCAAAGCCAAACCAAAAACCAACAAGAAACCGAACCGAAATCAACATTTTTGCAGCTACACAAGCCGCTTTCTAAACAAGAGCAAGAGCAGCGCCATTGTAACGCAACCCTCGCTATCCACGCCCACCGCCTCCTTCGATGAGGATGCCACCGGAACCGGCGACGACTCGGACAGTCGCTATGGCACCGGCCGATCCCGTTATCTGGCCATGAAGGAGCGCAGGACGAGGCTGGCGCGCAGCCGCTCCTCGCACCAGTTCGGCAACGAGGACGACGACCTGGATGAGCCGGTGTCCCCCACCACGGTCTCGCCGTCCGCTTACCTGGCCTCAAGGTGTGCAGTGAGACCCTGAGAACTGATCTTTCAGAGCTACTTATAATATAGAAATACCCCGCCCCTGTACCCCGACCTGTACATAGGATAACGACTATCGGCTGTATATATACGATCTGTCCCAAGATGAGCGATTATTTTCTTTTCTTTTCGTGCGTGCGCTGGGCGCTTTCATTGTGCGTGTGCTGTCCCCCACCCCGGTTTTCGTATCTCTAAAAATATGATCTTTAATTTTATTTACTTTAATTTATTTATTTCTTAAGGTTCTTTTTTGCGTTGACTTTCTGTGCGTGCCACACGTCCCTCGAAGTTCGCCACGTTCTCGTTCTCGTTTATGTTGCACTCAACACTAATTTTCACTTTTTTGGATTTTTACTTTTTCGTTTCTCTCTTTTTTTGGTACTATTTTTTTTAGTTTATTGTTTTTCTTAGTCTTTTACTTGTGTTTAAAATAGAACAAAAACAAAACGCGTTTTTAAATTAACCGAAATTAACAGGAAATCAACCAAGAAGTTTTCCCTCTTTCTCTCTCTGTACATAAGCAGCACCAGTTTTCACGCATTAGTTTCATTTCGATCAGAGAAAAGCTGAGAAAAAGCCATTTTTGAAGTGGTTTTATAATATTTTTTTATTTAAAGTTATAACCCAGGAAATATATTCAAATAAATTATACACAGTGATTCAACAATAGCTTTAAAATGCTTCAAATACTTTGTAATTAAACCTCAATGCCTAGTTTTTTAGTCTTCTATAAAATCTCATTTAAAATGTTGCTTTATTTAACATGAAAATATTTTTCTTAAAGAATTAGAAAATCACTACAAATATAAAGTTGGTTTCTGCAGAAACACAGTTTCTAATTTATTTTAACCAGATATTTCAAGTAATACATTAATTTTAACCTAAGATTATATTGATTTTATTTTTTAGTATATTTTATAATCAAAATATCAAGACTTGCTTTGAAATAGCTTCCTTTTTCTCAGCTCTAAGTGCCTCATCCGTTTCAAAACCAGCCATAGAGTCCACATAAGTCCATCTCGCCCTCAACTTCATCCCATTTCCATTCCTTCGCCCAGCCCCAACGGCACTTGCTAATCACCCTTGGATGTCCTTGCAGGTACAGTGGCTATGGAAGCAGTGACCTCGCCAGGAGCCGCTCCTCGCACGCCCTCAAGTCGCGCGACAACTCCCCCATCACCGATCGCGGGGCCGGATCGTCGCGGTCCAGCGGCTTGGGCAGCAGCTCGGCCGCCGACAGCAAGGATGGCGAGGCCTTGAGCTCCTGGGCGCGGTACTTGAAGAACAAGTACGGCAACAAGAGCAGCAAGGACTCGGCCGGCGGCAGCGCACGCGACACGCACACCGGAAGCGGAAGCTCCGCTTCGGCAGGAGCGTCGTCGCATGCGTCGCACGGCTACGGGACGAGTGGCTCGAGCGGCTCCGGCACCGGGCGCAGCACGGCCAGCGAGGTGTCCCGCAGGCTGAGCCTCGGGCTGCCACTGAGGCAGGCCAACGAGCTGGCCTCCTCCGACGACGACGGGTCAAAAAACGGGCTAGGCTCCCCTACGTCCCCTACGGTAGCAGCAGCAGCGGCAGCAGCCGGTATAGCCGGAGCGGCAGGTACTATCCCTAAGCAGGTGTATCTGCGCAAGCGCCAGCAACTGTTCCAGCTGGGGGGCCGGGGGAGCGAGCCCGGATCCTTCACATGGCCGCGTGGCCTGGCCGTCGGCCCCGACAATAGCATCGTGTGCGCCGACTCCAGCAACCACCGCGTCCAGGTCTTCGACTCCAATGGCATCTTTGTCAAGGAGTTTGGCGAGTACGGCAACGGCGAGGGCGAGTTCGACTGCCTCGCCGGCGTGGCCGTTAATCGCATCGGCCAGTACATCATAGCCGATAGGTGAGTGCTTGAGAAACATAAAGATATTATTTAGCAAGTAGAAATACATATAACATAAACAAAAGCCCATTTGAGGCCCCTAGAAGGTGACCTTCCTCTTGAACTGAATACAAAATAGATATTGCAGCCCATTTTCATGGTGATATTTTATCGCCGAGCGGCTAAGCAGCTGCCGGCTGGTCAGTCTGCTTTTTAATTAAGTCCAAACAAAGGCGCATGATTAATTCCCGGGCCGTGGCTCCTGGCTCCTAGCTCCCGGCTCCGCCTCTAATTGGCAGGGCTAAGCGCATAATAGCCGCGTTAATGAGAAACATGTGCCACGGGCCGGCGGGTACCAGGAGTACGAGACTTGCACATGTTATCCTGCAACCTTTTTACGAGTGCTGCCCTCCGCCAGCTGCCGCTGCTGTCATTGTTTGACGCAAAATCTCGTTAAGCACCCGGGAGCCCGGCCTCATTGTGTGAGTCAACTTTGATTTTGCACGTTAAGCGGCTTAGCCCTAAGCCCGACACCCATCACAGCCCACAGGCTGAAAACCCGAAATCCATCCAGCTATCCAGCTATCCAGGCCATGCCCACGCCCAAGAGTACACCTTGGAATGCCAGGGCATCGTGCCCGGGTCGCGTAATGAGATCTCTTTCGGGGCTGCGTTCCCGGGTCGCAATTAACGGGGGAGTCCGTCGACGATTCAATGGCCCTATAAATTGGTCCAGCTACTTACACGCAGAGAAATTTATCCGGAGTTTGTGCAACAAAGAAGTACCGAAACTAAAAATTCATTCTTTAAATACTATGAAAGTAGATTTAGAAAAGATATCGGGGCTTATACTCTGTACTTTGTCCTTCATACTTTCCTAGTTCTTCATTTGATAATTGATTATTTAGAATAAAACTTTAAATCAAATTTTAGTTAACTTAAAACTTTTGTTCTTGAGGTTGATATCGTGAATATATTCTTTTTAAGAAGAATCCCACATCATATTCGTATTCATATATAGTTACTGCCTAACTTTAAGTTGTATACCTCTAAGGTATTTGTTTAATTATTAAACAAGATGTTGTCTAGCGCCTCACTTTCCCGATGATACCCCCTTTCACGTGCACTTGCACTGTTTTCCCTCCACTCCAATTGCAGATACAATCATCGCATACAAGTGCTCGATCCGCAAGGACGATTCCTGCGCGCCTTCGGTTCACAGGGCACCGCAGATGGCAAATTCAATTATCCTTGGGGCGTAACAACCGATGCACTCGGCTTCATTTACGTGTGCGATAAGGAGAACCACAGAGTGCAGGTGAGTGAGGAGGACCAGGGAAACGGAGGAAGGGAGCAGCAGAGGAGCTTCTCTCCCCCAGTAGCTACCTTTTTTCAGCCCTCGCCTCCATCTTCAATCTCGATTTGCATGCAAATATTTATATATACCCTCTCAATGGCCGGGCCCTGCCCAATTTGTCACACTCGAGCTGCAGCTCGGCAATTTTCATGAGCTTAACTGGGAGTGCATATCGAGTATATACGTACCTCTATTTGCCACATATATTTGCTTGGTCTCCCTGGCCATTTCAATTTGCAAACTTATATCGAAATATTCGCATTCGTCAGGTTTTCCAATCCGATGGCTCCTTCGTTGGCAAATTCGGTTCCTGCGGCCGTGGCGAGGGACAACTTGAGCATCCCCATTATATAGCCGTATCGAACACGAATCGTGTGATTGTTTCCGACTCGAATAACCACAGGATTCAGGTGAGTGTCCGAGCCCATGCCCCCTGTCCGCCGCCTTTCATGCCTGTCTGGCCATGTGAGCAATTTTAATTAAAATATGCTCACAATCCGAGATACGTTTGCAATTTATTTGGTCACCTTTTTCACCTGCTCGCCACCCGGCCCCATATCCCCCACATCCACAGATTTTCGACGTGAACGGCAAGGTCCTGTCCACCGTTGGCGGCGAGGGCTCCGACGACGGCCAGTTCAAGTTTCCGCGGTGAGTAAATTGAATTACCGGTTTTTTAATTGCCAAGAGTGTTAAATGTGGCTTTTTTCCTCCAATCCTGCAGCGGCGTGGCCGTGGACGATCAGGGCTACATATTCGTGGCCGATTCGGGCAACAACCGCATACAGATCTTCAATCCGGATGGCAGCTTCCTGAAGACCTTCGGCTCCTGGGGCTCTGGCGATTCGGAGTTCAAAGGACTCGAGGGCGTGGCCATAATGTCCAACGGAAATATCCTGGTGTGCGATCGCGAAAATCACCGCGTTCAAGTCTTCTAACCGCCGACCGGAGTTGCATTATCTCTCATATTGATTTTGTCTTAAAAATTATTATAATTATTATTTATTATTTGTTATCAGAGTGTCGAAGCTACAAAATATTGCAGCCATTTCTATGCCTAGAAATGGTGTCAATTAGTAGGAACAAAAAAATCGAAAAACCTTTTTGTTGGAACGAAAAAAAGAAACCTTTGAATAAAAAAGCGAAAACTCGTCAGAGTTTGAGTGAACGAAACAGGGCTCTTCCTTCCGCCCAAATTGGGGAAATGTACAAGTAAATATGTACTTCGAGGCCCAACTGTTTATTGCTGCATTGAAGCATTCCCTAATTGAGATTTATCTGCGTGCAGGCCAAACAATTTCCAAATTTGCTGCCGGCCGCCCTTCAGTGTTCCCGGGGCACTTTATTAAATTAAGATGTTCTGTGCCGAACAAATTGCAAACTTTCTCTCCTCTATTTTTTTTTTTGCCAGAGCAAAGTGAAGCTTTTTTTCGCATAAACTATTTGCCTTCAGAACCAGCTGCGTAGCGAGAGTTTTTGGTAGTAGTAGCAGCAACTGTGGCAGCTCCAGTTACACGATTTATATGTTGCCGCATAAATTTGTTTGCCGGCAAATGTTGCGCATACGCCATGTATGTACTACAAGTACTCTGAGGAAAATGTGCAAAAAACGGAGGGATGGAAAGGCAAAAGGTAGGTACAACTTGTAGACTCTCTGCAATTTGGTTTTAAATACAAAAGAGGGTTTTTATTATTTCCTAAAATTATGCTAGCTCCTTAGCAGCTTGAACCTTTGCAATTATACTTTCTCCCCTGTTCATGTCACTTTCCCATTATCCCCATAGTTGGCATACCCCTTATCCCGCTGAGCTCCCTCATAACCAGGCTGGGTGCTTCTGTCGCTCTTACACTTGCCTCCCTACAAATGACGCAAAATGTTGCCGGGATAAGTGAGTTTTATGTGATTAAAATGCATGTGAAGTGCGAGTGAGTGGGTGCTCGTTCGAGTTGCGATGAAACTTTATGGCTTACTTACTACAACTTATGGCACACTTCCACTCGTATATCGCCTTCCCCCGGCCCGCATAATAAAATCCTTTGATTTGCAACAATTTGCAATTAACCTTTGATTGACTAGACGTAAATTCCGTGATGAGGACGTGCAGAGTCGTTCTCCTCCCCCGCCGGCAATTACCTTTGTAGGCAAGGCAACGACAGTTGCGCCTTTCAATTAGCGAATAGGAACTGCAACATTTTAATCAACTTTGCGCTTCATTGCAAACAGAAATCACATTGCGGCCGTCGCGCGGGCGTGTGTGTTCTGAATTTAAGGCATAAGAACAATTTGTTAAAGTGCCCCAGTCCGTGCCCCTAGTCAAGTTCCGCGCCGGCTTTGTGTTCCTGCCCCGCCTCCTGCTCGTCCGCTCCCCCTACCTCCTTATGTTACATTTTTATGGCGCGTATGGGCGTGGCAGCTGTGGAGCAGCTACAAGTTGCGACATTTTGGCGATTTTTTAGGGACACTTTAAGAAAAATATTGATGTATGAGTAAAAAATTTAAGAAATTAAACTAAAACAAGAGAGAAAGAAGTCTTTGAGAAGCCAAAGTATGTTTAGCGTTACAGTTTTAGATGCAGAAACGATCTCCTATAAAAACCAAGAAGAAAAAACGAAACCAGGCTGAAATCGGTTGAGTTTACGCCAAGTTATGATCAAAAAACCCCTGAAAAAATTCCAGTTTTTAAGCCAAAAGTGTGAAAAAAATTTTCAATAAAATTTAAGGGGTTTCATCGTCAAAATTGTCAAAAATCGGCCAAAAATTAGATGTCGAGTTTTAAATGCAGAAACGTTCTCCTATAAAAACCAAGAAGAAAAAACGAAACCAGGCTGAAATCGGTTGAGTTTAAGCCAAGTTATGATCAAAAAACCCAAATCAAATTTAAGTTTCATCGTCAAAATTGTCAAAAATCGGCCAAAAATTAGATGTCAAGTTTTAAATGCAGAAACGTTCTCCTATAAAAACCAAGAAGAAAAAACGAAACCAGGCTGAAATCGGTTGAGTTTAAGCCAAGTTATGATCAAAAAACCCTTGAAAAAGTTCGCATTTTTAAGCCAAAAGTTAAACAAAATTTTTCAATAAAATTTAGGGGGTTTCATCGTTAAAATTATCAAAAATCGGCCAAAAATTAGATCTCGAGTTTTAAATGCAGAAACGTTCTCCTATAAAAACCAAGAAGAAAAAACGAAACCAGGCTGAAATCGGTTCAGTTTAAGTCAAGTTATGATCAAAAAACCGTTGAAAAAGTTCGAGTTTTATTGCAAAAATGTAAAAAATTTGTCAATAAAATTTAAGGGGTTTCATCGTCAAAATTGTCAAAAATCGGCCAAAAATTAGATGTCGAGTTTTAAATGCAGAAACGTTCTCCTATAAAAACCAAGAAGAAAAAACGCAACCAGGCTCAAATCGGTTGAGTTTAAGCCAAGTTATGATCAAAAAACCCTTGAAAAAGTTTGAATTTTTAAGCCAAAACTGTAAAAAAAATTTTCAATGAAATTTAAGGGGTTTCATCGCCAAAATTGTCAAAAATCGGCAAAAAATTAGATGTCAAGATTTAAATGTAGAAACGTTCTCCTATAAAAAGCAAGAAGAAAAAGCGAAACCAGGTTGAAATCGGTTGAGTTTAAGCCAAGTTATGATCAAAAAACCTTGAAAAAGTTTGAATTTTTAAGCCAAAAGTGTAAACAAATTTTTCAATAAAATTTAAGGGGTTTCATCGTCAAAATTGTCAAAAATCAGCCAAAAATTAGATGTCGAGTTTTAAATGCAGAAACGTTCTCCTATAAAAACCAAGAAGAAAAAACGAAACCAGGCTGAAATCGGTTGAGTTTAAGCCAAGTTATGATC
>VNJV01004615.1:0-15991 GCA_008042635.1 Drosophila nikananu | reverse complement strand
TTGGCTCAAAAATCGCGAATTTCTTCAGTGGTTTTTTGATCGTAATTTTGCTTAAACTCAACGGATTTCAGTGTTGTTTGGTCTTTTCTTCTTAGTTTTTAATGGAGAACTTTTCTGCATTTAAAACTTGATTTCTACTTTTTGGCAAATTTTTTACCATTTTTATAACACCTTTCATTTTTTTTAAATGGGTAAATTTTGTTGGGCCAAAAATCGCGAACTCCTTCAGTGGGTTTTTGATCGTAACTTTGCTTAAACTCAATGGATTTCAGCGTGGTTTGGTTTTTTATTCTTAGTTTTTAATGGAGAACTTTTCTGCATTTAAAACTTGATTTCTACTTTTTGGCAAATTTTTTACCATTTTTATAACACCTTTCATTTTTTTTAAATGGGTAAATTTTGTTGGGCCAAAAATCGCGAATTTCTTCAGTGGTTTTTTGATCGTAACTTTGCTTAAACTCAATGGATTTCAGCGTGGTTTGGTTTTTTATTCTTAGTTTTTAATGGAGAACTTTTCTGCATTTAAAACTCGACTTCTAATTTTTGGGTAATTTTGGGTACATTTTTGGCTCAAAAATCGAGAACTCCTTTTGTGGTTCTTTAATTTTAAATATTTATATATACATCCAATTTTGGGTCACATTCCACCTTTAATGTTGTTTTGAATATTTTATATTCTAATAAATTAGTTTATAATTAACCCTAACCCATACTATTTAACCACCACATTAAATCTAATAACAAAAGTGGGCTTATATTAAATTCCCATCACGCACACCCAGTTACAAACACGGCAACTGCGTTATCTAGGTGCGTGGCATTAACTTTAATGCGGTATATTTATCCTATATATATGTATGCTATATCCTATCCGATGGTCGCCAATCAAAGCGCATTTAAAGAGCCGGACGGACGGACGCGGCATAATTTGAAAATGTGTTTTTTTGCACTTTGGGTCGCGTTATTAGCCTATCCGTATCATAATTAATCCTAAACACGCAATTTGCGCCAAATAATTACATTTAATACGGTCCCCAGTCCCCTCTCTGGGCTTTGCCGGGCAATTTGCATTGAAATGCTTAAAGTGAAATATATGTGGCGGGTAATTAAAATGCATTTTATGTATACACGTGGGGCTTTTCGTCCAGTGCATGACCATAATGGCGAGTGCATTAACAATTAGCTGACCGCATCCATGGGTTCCCCTGTAACATGATCCTCTCCTAGAGCAGCAGCCGTCGTGTCTCCGCCCACAAGTCCACTCCTTTCCAATTCCCTTCGGGACAGCAGCGGAGTGGACAGATTTATGCGGCCCGGCTGCTTGGCCTGTAAATCTCTGGCCCCCGGCTGCAGGGCAATAAACACGCGTTGGCCAGGACAGCTCAAGCTCAAGACCCCACCCACCCAGCCACGCACCACCAAGGTGCAGGGAAACAACATGAGAGCACCACCAAGTCCAGCCACAACGCCCACCTGGAAGCCTCTCTTTTGGCGAGCTTCAGTTTTTGGGTCGCCAAAATCTTAGGCCTCAAATAAACTGCAAGAAAATAATGAAGAAAATTAAAGCAGAGCTTCAGGTTTTCAAAGAATATATCCAGAAAATACTAGTATTTAAATGTATTTTAAGTTTAAAGATATCAAAAAGAGTTTGAAGTTTATAAACCTTCTTTAGTTAAACTGCCTTTATTACAATTTTCTCTCCGTGTCAAAACCAAACTTATATATTTACAAGAGTACAAAAAAAAACGAGAAAGAAAGAAACATACCTACATATAAATAAATATATGTCTACATGCTGTTGTGGGCTGTTGTTGTAACAAGATTTAATTTCGTAAAAAAGTTACTCACAAAATTTACGAGGAGTACATGGCGTGTGGTTGGCGATTTTTCCACTGGTTAGCCTGTGTGTTCGCATAAAGTGTTGCCGCCGAGATTTATGCGTCATGAATAAACCCCAGGGGGGCGTAGGGGGGTCACGGGGGTAAGGGAACAACACCAATGTGTGTCGTCACACAAACTGGCCCACAACAACTTTGGCGAGATGAAGGAGAAAAAAAAGTAACACAGCTCCGCGGGCCAACACAAATAATACCAATAAATGAATTCCGTTTACATAAGGAAATACTTTGGGCCAAAAACAAAAGGAAAAATCGATTTACTTTTACATATATTTATGAGAGAGCGAAAAAACAAGGCTTTCTGAGTGTATGGTTAATGGAAATATAAGTCTAAATGTTGGCAATTCAAGGGAAATGAGTTTAGCTTAAGAAACTATTAATACAAGTTAAGATTTTGTTATGGTTGTAGAAAAATCTTGTTTAAATAATAGTTTATTTATATGTTAAGGTGTACTATTTAAATCTATGTTTATAATTTTGTTACTTAGTTGGGTGCTTTATAATTTCTTGTATATTTAAAGCCTTTAACTTTAGTTCTAGTTTCCCAATTAATCCCTAAAATCAAGTTTAGGTTCCATTTATAATTTTATAAGGAAGTCTTTCTTCCAGATCCTCAAGTTAAACCTCCCTCTCTTTAAGCCCAGAACGATCAAATATTGGCAACACGTTTGCCAAATGGTCCACACCAAGTACTCGGGCAATTGAAGGGCGGCCCTGAAGATGGAGGAACAATTGCATGTGGGGCACTCAATTTATGGGCCTGGCTAAATCAAAAGGATCTGGGGATTGGCCGGGACTAGGGCTTGGCTACGGAGCAACTTGGCTGGCAATAATCCAGTAGAACGCCATAAAAGCTGTTTATGGTTTCGCGCTCCTTGTGCGCCATAAATCGAGCCGGAAAAGGAGGAGAGAACCAGGCTACGAAGCTGGATCTGATTCTGAATCTGGCCCAGGCTCTGGCTCTGACTTTGCTGGGTTCTTTAGCAAGGAGCAGGCTGTAAGTGGCCAGGAGGATTGCCACGACAAGCGTATATAATTTAGTTATAAAAATAACTGCAAGTGGGCCCTGTAAGATGAGATCTCCGGGAATGGATCCCCAGGTGAGGCACCTAGGAGAAGACGCCCACCGGACACCGACATGGAGCGGCGTCATTGTAAATTAAAAATAAATGAAGTGCGTGCTTTCCATTTTCCATTTTTCCAGCTCCGCTGCAGTGGCGTTGGAAAAATTTCGATTAAATTATTTATCAGGCTTTTTGCATCGCTGCATTCGCGATTTATGCGCGGTAGCGAAAAAATGATATTCGGATTTTTCGATTCGATTTTTCAGCTGCACTGCCGTCCGTCCGAGTAAAAGCCAATTAAATATTTTTATCAGTAGATTGCAATGCGGATGGGTAATTTCATTATTTATGGCATTTTCGGTGCAGAAACAAAGGCGGCAAAAAAAGCTGAAATTAAAACCGAAGTTGAGTTTCAATTTGCCAGAGCCATGAGAGGTGCACAGAAAGAAATACAGGAATACAACATGGTTTTTCTTGAATAAAACTAAATATATTTAGGAGGGAAATTATATTAATAAACGTAGAAAAATATCAAGAATATAAAAATGAATTCCTTCAAAATATGTCAGCTTTGAAAACCAAACACTAGTTACATGGGAATTAATCCTACAAAAGCTGGTGTAAATATAAAAGATGTGTCATTATGTTGTGCTATTTTTTCCTATGCAGATTATAATTTTAACTCATAAATAATCCTTTAGAGGAGCAAAGCCATCCATGGGTGTTAAATAAATTCAGTTGCACAAATTAAAACGCAAATGTTCGTTCTGTTTTTCCTTTTTCAAAATGTACATTTCCACTTTGCATTTCCTTGCCATGCAGCTGATGCTCCCCACACACAAACCCCCCTTAATATCCGTCTGGGCGACTATTATTAGAAACATTTTGCAGATATTTATGCGGCGCGTGACGCGTTGCCTTGTGTCTTCTGCATTCGGTGACCCCCTCCTGTCTCTCTCTTCGGTGGAAAATCGCCGGCCATGGCGTCCGCCTTCCCATTTGCATAATCGCTTTCGATTCCTCGCACGGCCCGCGCCTCAAATGAGTTATTCCCAAAGCCAAAGAGTGTGTCGCCATTGCTTCCCTGGCTTCTCGTTTCGATTAGTGAATCAATAAGGATCTGCTCCGCATTCTAATGCGATTTATGGTCGTAGAGATCCCAGAACCTTGGCAGATTGTCGCATAATTTTATTCCAATTCGGATTCGTTTGTTTTTTTATTTCACTTGCTGGGAATAAAAGAATTTAAAGCAAAGTGCCCGGGGGATTGGCTGTATACAAATCAGGGTGAAATAATACCACAGAAAATGGGATTACCATTTGGAACTTTAAGGGAGTATTTTATATTTCATAAAAGATCACAAAGTTTTGCTGGTTTCAGGCTTGTATGAGCTTTAAGCAAATAATAATTATGGTGTAAGTGTTCACAATTGCACCTTGAATTGCTTTAAAGCAAACGAAGAATAATTGAGGGTTTACAACTGCAGATGCCACTGGTTATAAATGCATTTATGTACCCCTTTGATTGACTTTACATATGAAGAGAGAAAACATCCACAGAAGAGTTACCACATAATCAGAATGAATGCCCAGATACCTGACTATATAATTAGCCATTCCCTAAGAATTCAAGCATCTGAAACCAAGTTAATGTGAATGAAATGTTAATATAAACAGAGCTTAATTATTAATAGCAAGTAAGTACACAAATATCATTAAAATTTGGAAAACAAGAAGTACAAAGAATAAAATATTAGTAAATAATAATAATAATAATCTATTTAATATAAAAACACCTTCTAAATAAACCATCAACCAACCCGCTGGTATTTCTCATTACCAAAGTTGCTGGCGAAACCCCGATTCCTGCAGTCAAATAAATATTCATTACATTATTTTTAAGGCCAACTCCCACACACGAATGCCCCGGACGCATTTAATTAAAACATTTTCGAGTCGCACAATTTATGGTACGATCATCTCCGGATGCGGATCTTTCTCGGGTTTGGAGCTGAAAAACGAGCTGCGTTACAATTTCGCTGATTGCACACAATTGCAGGCGATACGGCTGCGATTTACATGCGGGGGGCGGTAAAACACAATGGCAATCAGCGGAGCCTCGCAAATTTATAGTTCACTCGCGGCGGCCAAGCCAAAGTTCATAAAGTTTCATCAGAGCCAGAAAGGGTTTCGCGCGGGTCCACCACAAAAGGCGCATGAATATTGGAAAGCCACCAAGACGACGACGAAGACGACGTCCTTTGCCAGCGAAGATGGCGAAAAAATATATTTCGCAGCGAGCTCCTTAAAATATGCAAATGAAGAAATAAATTTGCATCCCTTTTTTTTGTGTTCATCACACACACCGCTGCAGTATGGTAGTATCTATGTAAGCAGGAGTCAGTCAACAAACACAGAGAGAAAAGAGGTAAACTTAGCTCGTAAAAACGTTTAAAGAAACTTAAACAAACAAGAATTAGTTGAACAATAACTTACACTCTTAGTTCTACTTAATTTTTTTGTGAAATTCCCCTTAAGATACACTTTTCTTTCGGTGCACAAATACATTTTCATGGAACGAGCGGTGCTCGGACTCACGTCCCGGACATAAATAGGCACTAGCATATTCAAAGCCTCCAGAGGCTCTCTCGTGCTCGCCGCAGAGTCAAAAGATTAAGACACAAAATTCTTTATATGCTAAAGCGCAAATAACATTAAATTAAGCAACTTTTTGTGCACTCCCCGGAGGAGCTTCGCCGTCGCAGTCGAGGATGAGCGGATGAGGAAGCGGATTGCAGGGGGCCAAGGGAGATGGAAGCTGGAACGAACGGCAGTCCACAGGCTGGAGTCAAGCCAAGGCTAAAGTTTCTTGCGGTTAACGGCAATTTATGCATTTCGGGTTTTAATTCTAAAACTGTGACTCACAACAGAAAGCGGAGAGGAGGAGGCACTTCAGCTTCAGCTTCAGCTGCGGATGAGAGGGTGCCGTGCCTCACCTAATGGCTTTGGCTTTGTTCCGGACCCCGGCATACATTCTGCATATATGTGGTATATACTATGCAGACGTGTAGCAATTATGGCATAACCAACTTGTACTTTGACTGCAGAATGGGCAGGACTCTCTGAGAATTTAAATCCAGCCTCTATGTGAGGTTATAGGAACTACATCCCTAACATCACATCTTGAACTTAAGCTAGAGGCAGTTTAACAACTTCCTAGACATTAAAATAACTCAATGCTTTGATCTTTTCATGATCCTTAACCAACCTCTGTTTGGTTTGGCCATCACCTCACCGATTACCTGCCAATTTCAGTCCGTTTAGTTACATTGTTGCCCGGGCAATGGCAAGCTCATTAAATGGCTAAAATCTCCCGAGGAACGTGGAGAGCAGGCAATTCACTTACGAGGAGCCGAAACAATGGAGCATCTCCAACTCTCGACAGGCCATAAATGGCAGCTAAGCAGCGGAGTTATGGCCAACGAGGCTGCCTCCAATTTGCCACCAAGGATGCGGGCCCATTAATGGAATCATGTGCAATGCCCGGGTCGAGGCTGAGCAGCTGCCAATGGACCAACGGTTCAGAAGAGCACAGGAAGAAATAAAAGCTAATACAAAATAGTTGTGAATTAAAAACACATATGTACATTGTTTGTTTAAAAACAAATTATATTACATTTGTATGCGGATTAATTTGTTATTAATTTGTGGTGCAAATATTAAAGAACTTTATAACTATAAACTCTTGTCTAGATATTTCTTCGAGTGTCCCCGATTCCTGTTCCCAAATGGCGTGTTGATGCGCTGCCAAATTGGCCGGCGACTGCAGAATGCGTGCGAATGGGTAGAGGAATTGCATTAAATCATGCATTAACCATGAGCCTGGAGAACCCGCTCTCCAACACCAACTTCAACTCCAACTCTGGCTCCACCTTCGTCTGGAATCCTCAAGACCAATTTGGCAGCAATCCTTTGTTGCCGCCGTGCAGACAATGTTTTAAACATCGTCTGGTCGAAATGAATTTTTATTGGCCACCAGCTTCGCTTTGACATTCGCCGGGGGTTTCTGTTTCAGTTTCCGTTTCAGTTTCATGAACTTTTCACCGCCAGCTAGAGAGCTAGAGAGCTAGAGAGAGGTCCTGCCGTGCCATCCCGATAATAACTTAATATGAGTTTTTAATCCCGGTCCGAGACCACCCCAAATCCACTCAGATGATTAAAAATGATAAAATTGTTTAGTGCCGACGGCAATGGGTCTCCCGGGTGCCCTGAGCTGCTATACACACATTATAAAATGGTCGCCAGGATCAGCGAAAAGGGACAGGACGTGTGTCTGATTACGGACAAGCTCGCTCTGTGTTGTCCTTTCGCCAGTCCGTTTTTCCCCCCTCTCCCAGCATCATTGCCCGAAAAGCAAACAGGAAAATGTCAAAATTTAAGCTCACCAGGAGCCATGAATGCTTAATTGTGTCGCCCGGTGGGTGGGTGTTTTGGCCCTGAACTTAGGGTGGCTCAAGCGTAATTAAAGCCGGCTTACGGCGGCCATATATGGGACTTGATGGGCTGCCGAAAAAGGGTTCACTTGCCGCAGGGTTTGCGTGCCGGCGCTTTATCAACCTGATTTGCGAGATTGGATTTCGCCCATGGACTGTACCGGGGGGCTTATGTGGCTTTATTGCGGTCTTAGCGGTCCTGCGGTTCGGCAACATTCCCAACCCAGAAATGTCCTTAATACACACACACACATATAAGTATATTTCAGCAAAGTTTAACAAATTAATTCCGCAAAGTTTTCGCAACTTTGTACAATTTGGCCGGGGTCCAGGCTCTGTGGAAGAGGAGGGATTCTTCTGGCAGAAGAGTTGAGTTCAGGGTGGAATTTTCGAAAATACTATATAATCTTCTTGGCCAAGTTCCCGGCATAAAATTAACATGTCCAGACCAGAAGTGAGGCTTTAAATTGGGGAAAATTATAAAAATCTAGTTCAATTTCGGTTAAGAATAAGTTAAGTTAAGTTAAGAAGTAAATAACAGATTGTTTAAGCCCACCTTTTAGCTACTTACCTTAACCTTTTTAGTAATCAATCGCAGAACAATTAAGTCCCTGCCTTTGAGCCCAACTTTCCCCTGTTAAAGCCCAATTGATGACCTTAAAGCCTAACCCTCCGATGACTCCGATACCATCGATCCCCTACACGTCACACCCTCCCAAAATCCCAGCTCCAAACTCCCAGTTTCGAATCCTTTTTGCTGCGAAATGACTAACGAGGACCCAAAAGGTAACAGAGTCGCACGAGGAGGGGAGCCCGGAGCCCGTTTCGTGATCCGTCAGCGTTAATCAACCTTTCTGGCGGACAAGAAACGTGAGTCCCTGCTCCGTATGGGAACAAAGCAGCAACAAAACAGCGGGAAAATGCGAAACCAAACACGAAAGTTGACATCACAGAGTTATGTGGCCCTTTGTTTCGCCGCAGAAGTTTATTTTCAACTTTTCCCAGGCGGCGGCATGCGAGAAATGCGGCCAACTTCGTCTCCCTGCCTGCTGCCATTCGCCTTAATGGCCCCAAAAAAGGACAAAACGTGTTTTTAATTACTCGTACTACGTGCCCCCTTTTGGTATTTATGTGCGGCATTATCCTTTCCAAAGTTTGCTAAAGTTTTAACACACAAACAAAAAAAAAATACAGGCGAGGGATTCCAGACTTTGGTTTGCTGAAAATCGCCAAACAGTTTCCGAAGCGTTCAATGGCGCATTAAAAACCGATTGCCTTTGGACGGCGGCCTTTGGACCATAAATTCAATTTCCGCGCCATGAATTCCAATTCCATTAATTCCACTAAATTGACCTGCGCGCCATCTAGCGGCATGTGGACGCACTGCGGCGCAATGGGGCATACCCCCCCCGGACCTCTAAAATTTCCCTTTTCCCCCCTCTCGTAGTTCTGGCTTTAAAGTGCGGCTGTGGCCTGTGGAACCCAATCGAGTTTAGGAGCGGCTTTCCTCTACCTGCGGCCCATCTGCCATTCCCGGGGAGAACCTGTTTTCAGTTCGGGAGCGAAGTGCCCGCTAGAACGGTTTAAGGAGCCCCAAAAATAAATTATAGAGACTTGGAGGGTCTTGGTTATTTATTTTGTATTCATTTATTTGATTTATTAATAATTTTAAAGCGGAATTGGGCTCTAATGAGCTGGATCCTTAGATACACAGACTCTAGAACGTCTTGAAGATCACAAAAAATGTTATTATTATACAAAAATATACATTAAAATTAGAATGAATTATTTTACTTAGAGTAAATTTATAAAGGCTTAAGTTAAATACGTTTTAAAGCCGTTGTGCATTCAATTCTCCCTAAGATTTAGGGTATATCCAATTTATTTCCTTTAGAATTGCCACCTAAAACCAAAGAAAAACATTACATAGATTAAATTCAGGAATAAGTATTTAATATAATAATATTTAAATAATAATATTTTCTTAAATGTTATTTGTTTCAACATATTTTATAATAATGTTTGTAAGGAGCTAGTAAATTTTGTATTTAAAGATAACCCTTTTATATCAATCCAACCTACAACCAAACAGGTCACCTACAAATCTCGCGACATTACACAAGACTGCGCTTAGTTCTCAGTTAAAATCAACTGGTGGAACCACCAAACCAAATCAAATCTCTCATTCCTGTGATTATCTGAAGCCAACCTGAAACCAGGCTCTCTGCCCAGAAGCACTTCGCTTTCGGCCATAACAATTACAGCCATAACATAAATTGACGCAGCACCCAAACACAATTAAAATAACTGTCATTGTATTGGCATTAAATGTCAATTTAAGCGAGTGCGTGTCATTCACGGCTTGTCCTTTCCCCCTCTTCATATCTCTCCTTCTCAGTGTATGTATATATCTACACACATATATCTCCATATCTGTTCAGATTGGAAGTTAGAATCCAGAGCCCGTCCGTCGTCATCTATGCCTGGCAAACGAACGAACTTCCGCCTCACTCTGCGCCACACTGAATAAATATTTTCACAGGACGCCCGCCAGCCAGCGGGGATTTCGGGACTTTGGCAGCCGTACATTCAATAGATTTTCATCACTTGCACTGCGGAAAATTAAACAAACATCCCCCAGCTGAGGCCCGTTGGGCCCCGGGAATATTTCCAGGGGTGGCTGCTGGCGGCCCGCCATGTTGGTATCGATTTTCCATGTTTGTTGTGGAAGCCCCTGTTCAGTGGCGCACAGGATTTCCTCTTCTGCTCGGCTGCTCGTGTAGATACAGATACTGCCACGGCTGGCGGATGCGGATGCGGATGCCAAAAGAGCCAGCCAGCCACCCGCGGCTTTATTCAGCCAAAGAGTCGATCAACTGACGGCGGCGGAAAATGGCACAGTCAGGGATATGACTTTAGGTATTACATTATGAAACTGCTAAGCAAGAAAAAGAGTGATTTCTAGCAGTTTAGTTAAATTATAATTACTAAAATACACCTTGGTTCTATTGTATAATTATTATATCCTTCTCTTTGTTCTTGATCTTTAAATAACATGTAATTTAATTCCAAATACCACTCTCTAGTGCAAACTCTTAGTAATACAACCACTTGATGTCCTGATCCTGACTGTACTCACTCGGAACAAAAGCGCCGAAACACTGGCCATCACTCTCCATTTGAATCGATGGCCGAGCTTCACAATGGCTGCCCAGTGACTTCCTGCAGGGAAAAGGGCAACCAGCCACCCAGCCATCCCCCTTTTTCAGGACTCTTTCCGGGATCATGAATCAGGCGAGTGGCCATAATTCTGTCGGCAGATAAAGCTATTACCGCCATGCCGGATAAGTGCGCAACTCGCGCTCGCTCCAAGCGGCGTTGTCCCCGTTAGATTAGAATTTAAATCCGGTGGCAGGACGAAAACCACCCACTCAGCCACCCGCTGCACCCTGCTCTGGTATATCACCCCGAATGGCTGCTCTGTTGGGGGATGGTTTTGGGTTCCTGCTTCCTGGACAGCGCAGCTTAATACAAACATTGAATAAATCTCATTGCGGCGTTTATTTTAATTTCTACGTAAACATAAACTACGAGCGCCCAGGGAGCGGCTGCCCTTTTCGTGGGATGTCGGTGGAGGATACCCAGCAGGATACTTGAGACAAGGAAACCGGTTTGCTTCGTTGAATTTATGCCATTGTATATTGCAATTTACTTGGCATTTATAATTTCTCATTTTAATAGGAATTTGTAGGGATTTCACAAGAAGAATATCTTAAATTGAATGCTTAAAGGGTAAGAGAAAATATTAATTCGTTGCTTTCTGAGGAGAGATTTTTGAAAGGGAATAAGTTAGATGATCAGCCTATGAAAAATAAATATTAATCTTATATTTAACCTTTAAAACATTCAATAAAATTAAACCAATGACTGCCGATCTCATCCTGGAAACCATTTTCATTACATATTTCATTTGATTCATGTCGATGTCCTTCCAGAATTTATTCGGAGCATTTGCATGCATAATGACCAATTAATAGCTTGCCGTGTGGGACAGGACAGGGACACCTCGAGCACGTTCGACCACCTTTCCCTGCCCGACTGCAGTGTTGTTACCCTAATGAACTGCCACTGGGAGGAGGGATGGAAAAAAATCAGCAACTTAATGTTGCATTTTATCGCCAAGACGGAGCACTGCTCCGCTCACCTTATCGCCGGCGAGGCAGATGAGGCCAGAGGAGGGTTCCAGGACTATCTGCCTGCCTGTCCGTGTTCCAAGGGCTCTTGGTGGTGGGAAATCGTATACGAATTCGGCAGCATGTTTGTATAAATTTTTTATAGGTAATACACTTAAGGAAACGACACTTAGAGTCATCATTACAAGCGCTTCGGCTGCAATAACAGGCCATCTTGCACATAGTTTTCGCAATTTACTTGATCCCCGGCGTGCGGCCCCAGGAAGGGATTGGGTAGCACGACCTGGAACTGGGTTCCACTGGGACTTGGTAACGGCTCCTGGCAACTGCTGGCCTCAAGTGCCCGTGGCAGTCGATTAGCCATATTTAGGAAAACTTCAGCCCCGCAGCCGATGGCATTTTCATCATTCGCTATTGGCCATAAAGGACACCGGTGGCAGGTTACGAGCTCCTGCTAAAATATAGCTGACTTTTAATCCTGAGGGGCTGACAAAAAATAAGAAAACTATAGATCTAAAACTCAAAGATTATTAAGAGGCAAAAATATATGTTTAATATGTAATACATTAATTTTAAGCAGATAAATATAGTTGAAGAACTGTTATATTTTTGTAAAATTAAAGTTATTTCAGCTCCTATTAAATTACCCAAAACTATATAATTTCTTGTGTCTAAAAATACCATTAACAGGACATAAAATGTACTCCCAGACAACCCTAAAAGAACCTGAGGGCAAAAAGCCGTCTCAGCCAGACAGAGAAATTTACCCCCTTACGCCCCGATGATTGCGAATCGCTTCTAATAATGCAATTGATTCTTGATTTGCACTCTCCATTCTCTCGGAAAAACGGGGAAAAGCGCTTGGTAAAATCGCCCAAGTCGCGAGGGCAACGTGCGCATTCCATAAATCGCCGCTTCATTTTCGCTACATTAAACGTCAAAATATGAACCCATTTGTGAAACATTTTTGCCGCTGCCCAGAAATGGCACTAGCCCATTATAACTACAACAACAAGGGCGACGGCACCAAAAACAGAGGAGAATCCTGGCGGACCCAACAATATTACGGCAATAACGAGACGGACAAAAGGAAAACTACATCACGGCGGAGGCTGGAGACTGGAGGCTTGGACTGACCAGAGGATATGCCATGGGAGATGCTAGACTGCAGAGAGTCCTTAACATCAAATGTTTCAGGTTACTTTTTGGTTTTTTGTAAGAAAAAAATAAGTAATAAGGAAAAATAATGAATAGGTAATTAGTTACATAGCTATAATTGTGTAATACTCTATTTTGACCTTGGTTAGCTATTTAAATTTCATGGCATATATTATAAGTAAGAGGTCATTAAGCAAGTAACATTTTAAGTCCGAAATATCTTAGATGAGAGTTCATTATAAGATTTGTTTTTTAACCAATTTCAAAATCGAAAATAAATCCACAGATATGTAATGTTTTTTATTCTTTAAAATCCCTTAAAATCGCTTAAAGTTGGGCAAAACTTGAAAAAACAATAACTTGTGATTGGAGATGACAGGGCGTGCTGTGCCACAAGCAATTTCATCTTCTTATTCATGAATTTCCGGCGGAACGAGTCCGCCGAGTGCCATTCCCGCCGTTGTCCTCGTCCTCCATCGAAGGCAAAAGAAAACAGGAGGGGCTGTTCCGGATCCGGAATCGAAATCGAGTCGATGAGATGCGCACGTTCCTGGTAAAGAAACAACAATGGAACTCATATGAACCGTGCAGCATGACATTCCCATTCCCCGGTCTCCAGTCTCCGGGGGCTTTGACTCCCGCTCCAATTACGAGTATTTTTTAACTGCTTATTGCGTTTTCGTCCTCCCGATCCGAACCCATTTCCTGCCACCGCCGCCCCCCAGCAACAAGCAAACAAGGACCCGCAACTGAATTTCATTCGATTTCAATGCGAAAGGGGATCTCGAGTGTTGGCCAATAAAAATTAACGATACACGCATACACAGTTCACAAAATGTCGGGCCGAAGTATCTTATTTTTCCTGTGTTTTTTTCAGATATATTTTTTTTTGTATTTTGTGGGTGGTGAAATTTCAATTTCGTTGGAAACCGAATTGCGTTGCCAAGATGTTTCCTCACATGGACATATTTTTAGGGGGGGTTTATTTTAAATTTTAAAGAATATGTTTTGGGTTTAAGGCTTTGGTGAAAAGGGGTTTTAATTTAAGAAACTTAATGTTGATTTAATTGTTAGCCTGGGCTAAACAAATAAATACATTTTAAGGACAATGTTACTTGAGGTATTTTCTTAAAGTTGTTTAAGTCAAAGGGTAGTAATAATCATAGTACCTAAAATATCTCATCTTCCTTTCATACCCTGAAAAATACTCTACTAAAATATTTAAGAATTTATTTTTCTAGTGGGAATTAATGTAGAAATAAATATTCTAATAATTAAATAAATAATGCACCCATAAAGCATACGAAAAATTGTATAATACTTTAAAATGTACCTACAAAAATCGTAAAATTTACTTTTATCACTTTGATGATTCCCATTCCTACTCTATATCGTTTACTAGATAAATATAGATAATTTTTCCCTCAGAAAAAAACTAAGTAGAATATTTATTTAATGATAATTACGATAGCTTACCAGCCCAAAATATAATGACCCATATTTCGGCAGTAATTACCATATTCTTCCTACTTTCTCAGCAATCTCTGTGGCTCGACTCTCTATATATATAAAATTTCCCATAACCAAACCATATGAGCATCCCCTTTATAACGATGCAACCTCCCCATCCGCAATCACAACATCATTAAAAACCGCTGCTCCACTTTTCCCAATTAACCGCCTCGAGCATCGTAATTCTGTGACTAAAATCTAATTTAGTTCGATGGGATATGTTTTGCCATAGGAAATAAGGAAGATGCCTCTTCACTCGAAACACCAAAATATATATTTATTTTTTTTGCACAGCACAAGAAGGTTGTAGCCGTGTTCCCAAAGTCGTAACAATATTTTCACGTTTTTCCCAAGTCCGGAATGAGTTTTTGAAATTTATTTGGGGCTTGGATGGGGGGCAAGGAGACCCTCGAACCGATTCCAAAAACAGCCTGGCAGAGAGGGCAACCAACAGGCGAGTGCCATTATTTTGATACTCAGGGCTATTAACGTTAATTTTCGTTAGTTACGTAATACCTTACGCCCACACACACACACATCCTTGTATATATCGAGTTCCATTACGGAAAATTCCCTTTCCATCTTTCACTTTTTCCTGTGGGGGGGTAAAACAAGCATCCGCCATGCGTGTTCCCTGTGTGTGTGTGTATGCTTAACCCCACAACGCCCAACTGAGCATTTTCCAGCTCCCAACCCCCCAGCACCTGCTCCAGCGCTCTTCCTGCCATTTTCCCGGGTGTCTCAGTTCGTCCGGAGGGCCGCTGGCATTAAGGAGATTTACGAGTACATGATTTTGCATGTTCGGTGCCCCCGATGCCATTTAGATTCGCTTAGGTACATTTTCATCCTTGCACCCACCCACAGGAGCCGCACACACACGCTACGTGTGTGTATTTGCGTACGCATTTAATGGCCCATTAGTGCTATCAAATACGCATAAATATCTGCACTTTGCCAGGAGTAACACACACACACACACCCGGACCCAGGACACCCGGACGACCCGACAGATACCCGTACGATTTCAAAATACGACTCCGGATGCGGGAATCCACACACATGTGCATATCCTCCGGGCAGGCGGCAAACAAATATTTGCAGATCCCAGTTTATTGCCGACTTAGTTGGGGGCGGTCCGGGGGATTTGGAAATGCAATATTGTAAATCGCCCTTTCCCCCCTCGGCACTCTGGGCTATTTTTGCTGGGAGAAGCATAATGAGTTGTATAATTACTTGTCCTACAGTTCGGTCTGATAAATAGGAACTGCCTGTGAGCATACTCTTCCTTATAGCCTTTGGAGTGAAGGGCTTTTTGCTATTTATTTTGATATTTTTGGAAATATTTGGGTAATTTATTATTACTTTTATTTAAGTGCTTAAAAATTTAAGATAAGAAAAAAGATAGGAGCTTAGCATTAGAGTTTAAGATACAATACTTAAAGGAAAAAGATGGGAGCTTAGAATCAGAGTATCTAAGTATCTAAGAGAGGATCTGCTTTATGTTTGAAGTAAATAAATTTCACATATTTCCTAAGACAAGGGAGGTATATGGTTTTAATTTACAATATATTAGCTAAGTTATAATAATAATTGGAAGTTCCTATGTTGAATGAAGCTTTCAAATTGAAGTTTTCTAAGGGAAACCAATCTCTTTTAAGCCCAAACATCTTATTT
>VNJV01004614.1:0-21980 GCA_008042635.1 Drosophila nikananu | reverse complement strand
TCAAGAAGGTCAAGGGCGACAAACAGGAAGTCACCAAGATCGAAACCGTAGAGGAAGACGACAAGCAACCAGAAACAACGGTGACAGTTGAAGAAGTACCCTATGAGGAAGAGGTGCCCGAGGATATTCAAGAGCTCCCAGAGGAAGTCCGCGTTGTGGAAACTATTACCGAAGATGGCACGCCAAAGAAGAAGAAGATCCGCACTCGCGTAATCAAGAAGGTCAAGGGCGACAAACAGGAAGTCACCAAGATCGAAACCATCGAGGAAGACGACAAGCAACCCGAAACAACTGTGACAGTTGAAGAAGTACCCTATGAGGAAGAGGTGCCCGAGGATATTCAAGAGCTCCCAGAGGAAGTCCGAGTTGTGGAAACTATTGCTGAAGATGGCACGCCAAAGAAGAAGAAGATCCGCACTCGCGTAATCAAGAAGCTCAAGGGAGACAAACAGGAAGTCACAAAGATCGAAACCGTAGAGGAAGACGACAAGCAACCTGAAACAACGGTGACAGTTGAAGAAGTACAGATTGAAGATACTCCCGAAGAGGTTGAAGAACTTCCAGAAGAGATAGTTGTTGTGAATTCTATTTCTGAGGACGGAAAACCGAAGCAGAAAAAGATCCGTACACGAGTTATAAAAAAGGTGAAGGGTGACAAAGAGGAAGTCACCAAAATTGTGACCGTAGAAGAAGACGAGAAGAAACCAGAAACAATTGTTACGGTCGAAGAAACAGATAATAGCACTGCAAGTATTGGAAAAACTAAGTTGAAGAAAAGAGTTATTGTTCAAAAACCGGAGGATGAAGTGACTGTTTTTGAATTGCCTGAGCGGAAATCAGTTATACTTTCAGAAAAGGAAGATGGTACTCCAACTAAAACAGTTATCAAAACTAGAATCATTAAAAAGATTCAGGGTCCCCACATGGAAGTGACTAAAGTTCAAACCGTCGAGGAATATGAAAAAACACCTCAGACCAAGGTTACTGTTGAAAAGTTTGAGTTACCTTTCCCAGAACTTCCAGAAGAAAAAATTTCGGAAGTAACTGTTTTGCCAGATGAGGTTTCTGAATTCGAAACAATTGATGAAGAAGGGCATCCAAAGATTGTTAAGACCAAGAAACGTGTTATAAAGAAACCAGCATTTGGAAATAACGAGGAAGTAACTGAAATCGGAATTATTGAGCAAGATAATACCGAGCCTCTATATTCAATATCAATTAAAGAGCAACCCGTAACCGATTCGCAACCGGATGACAGTAAATTGGTTGAGCTACCGGAACAAGTGACAGAGATGGAGATTACTTCACCAGATGGAACGAAAAAGAAGAAGACTGTAAAATCTAGAGCTTTTAAGAAGAGCATCGACGACAAACTTGACGAAGTTACAACTGTTAATATAATAGAAGAGGAAGATAAGGAGCCACTGACTACAGTGCAAATAGAAGTTGTGCCTGCTGATGAGATTTCCATTACACCCATACCGATTGAGGAACTTCCGGAGGAAACTGTATTTACCGAAGAACTAGACGACAATAAGAAGCCAAGAAAGAAAACTACAAAAACCAGAACATTTAAAAAGCAAGGACCTGAGGATGAGGAATATTTCCAAATTCAAACTATTGAAGAAGAAGGCAAGGAACCGTACGCTCTTATTCGCGTAGTCAGCGATGAAAACATTGCTGATATTATAGATATTAGTAAACTCGACGATGAAAAGGTTTCCAAACACAAACAAAAACCACACAAGCATAAGGGTAAGAACACAAACAAACACACTCTTCAAAAACACTCATTCCATATAATAGGCTCAAATCAAAGTATACGCAAAATTTGTAATCTTTTCACAATTTTTTTACCCATAATTATTTGTAATATTTTTTTTCAATATTTTTCCATTAATTTGCAACATGCCGTTATTAACATATTTTTTTAATCATCTACAACAAAAACTGAATACAGTGGAGAAACCAAAGATCGATAACACAGAAACGGAACACCCAGTTTACATCACAACATTTAAATCTGTACAAAATGATGACGGAGAAACAACAATACAAAGTGAAAACAAACGAGTATCTCAGGAGGAAGGCATCGTTGTTGAGGAAGTCCTTAGTGATACAGAACCCATTCCAGAAGACACTACACAATCACACCTTGAAATTGTTGAGGTCCACGAACCATCAGGTGATTTTTTCTTTATAAATACATATATATACAAACATGTAGTTTCCCATAAGTCGCGTTTTGAAATAAGGTCCAACATTAAAAACCCACTAGATGAAGTTAGGCAAAGTGGATATTTATTTTATACAAATTGCACATTGAAATTTATTCAAACACAGACAACAGATAATAAGAGAAAAATATATTTACTAACTTACTTACCAAATACACTTCCAAGTACGTGGGACCCAAAATTGATACTATACACAAAAAGCCTAATACGTACATTTAAAATAGAGATCATTCCGTTTTAACCCATTATGCAAGCGTATGAATCTAAGCACCAAACTTTATGATACTTTACAATAAGTTTGGGCGCTTTAAAGCATTATATAAAATGCAAATATAAGTGTAAACATTAGTTTAGTGCTAACACAAAACACATAATTCTTTCTTAAACAGACCAATACAACAAAGAGTACACTATCACTGAACCTGAAGAGGCAAGTGCAGACGTGAAACAAACACCGGTTAAAGACAAAAAACCCAAACAGAAGAAGACACTAGAAACACCAATTGAGGAAGTTGACGAGACTGTTATCGAAGAACAAAGTACAGGGGAACCGACTGACAAGACAGTTAAAAAGCGAAAGACAAAGAAGTTAGTAGGTAAGGTTGAGGAGACTCCTGCTGATGAAAAGCTAGTTCAAGAGAAGGAAAAGCCAAAGAAGAAAAAGGTGGTTAAGTCGAAGAGGGATGAGTTGGATGAATACATTCAATTCCTCATACACCAGGAAATTCCAAAGACTGTTCTTCAAGAGTACAAACGCACAGATATGGAACATCCTCAAAGGGCGCGTCGTGATTCATCCTTTAAACAACCAGTTAAGCTAACTCCTATGAAAATCGAGAAAGTCGAGTTTAAGAAACCTAAAAAGGTTGAAATTAGTTCTGTGGAAGAATTTCCTCAAATGCTTAAGTTAAAGGCTCCCAAGCAACGACCTCAGGAGGAGAAAAAGAAGAAAAACGAAGCATCTTTCAAGAACAAGAAATTGAAGAGCTGGATAAGATTTATTCCATACGCACCATACTGCTTCCCATATGTGGTTACCGAATTAGAAACCAACTACGATCAAGGAGAACTTTCGCGCAACGTTGAAGAAGCTGAGGAGGTTTTGAAGTTCCGACCGAAAAAATTCAAGCACAAGAAACCTGAAAAGGCAGTGCTGGAGGAATTAGATTTGCCGACATTAGACTCTGAAAAGGCAGAACCATCGGATGAGGAGCAACCAAAGCCGAAGTACCAACGAGCCAAAAAGGATAAGAAGGAAACTCCAGAGGAAAGTAGGAAACTTAAGATTGGTAAGGGCAAGCTTCCCGAAAATGTTGAGTCAATTGAGGAAGTTAATTTGAAACCGGTCAAGAAAGATATCAAGGAGGAAGATGTCAGCGAAGAACCAGTAAAGGTTGTAGAAGAAGAGGTAGTTAAGAAGAAGAAAACCAAAAAACCAGATAAGTCTGACGAAGGACTGCAATTCCAGCCTACTGAGTTTAAGGATATTGAAACTACTTCTGAATTCCCAGAAGAGTCGGACGAGTCGATAGGCGAAGAAACTCACGCTGAGGAAAAACCAAAGTACAAGAGAAAGAAGAAACCGACTCCAACTCCAGAGAAAAACACTTACGAAATATCTCCCGGTAAACCGAGGGAACTTGACGAAGTCCCTGAAGAAGGTCTTAAACTTCGCAAGCGACAAGGTGAAAAGCCCGTTGACGAGAAGGAAGGCGTTAAGCTTAAACCATTCTATAAGTTCGAAGTGATTGAATTGGAACCTGAAAATGTCACAGATGAGGAAGTTCCAAAGACTGGCAAACTACCAAAGGAACCCAAGAAGAAACGTAAGATCAAGCTTAAGACTGAAAAGGAAGAGGATACCATTGAAATCGTTGAAGTTACCCCCGAAGGCAGTGATGACAAAATTTACGAAGTTACCATCACAAGTTCGGAAATAGTTGAAGACGACAAAAAAGAAAGCAAAATCCGTAAGAAGAAGGTCAAGCGGATGAACAAAACCGAACTGGACGATTTTGTCTCAGAGCTAAAGGAGGAGCCAGATCAGAAGTTCTATGAAACAACAATACATGATTTCTATGAAGTTAAACTGACCGAACTGGAATCAGAAAAGGATTCTGATGTAGACGAAAAACCCAAGAAACGCAGGATTCGCCATGAGAAGGGAGATGAAGTAGAAATTTTGGAAATTGTCGAAACTGTGTCCGCTCCCGGGGAAGAGCCGCTCTATGAAATTACAATTACTTCGACTGATAGTAGGACAGAAGAGACAGAAGTCGGTATGCAGCCAGTTGAAAAACCAAAGAAGAGAACAAAGAAAATGAAGAAGGATGAACTTGATGCATATATTCAGCAACTAATAAATGCACAAATTCCGGTGACAGAATTGGAAAAATACGAAAAAATCGACGTGGATGGAAAGCCGAAAAAAACTAAAAAACAAAAGGTCAAACGCGAGAAATCAATCATTGATGAGGGCGAGACCCTTCAGGTCGGTATCACCGAACACGAGCCTGTTGAAAAACCAAAAGCTAAGAAGCAAAAACCAAAGAAAGTCACAAAAGAAGAAGAAACCGTTGAGACGGAGAAAGTTCCAGTATACGATGAGTACCTTATCAAAAAGACTGACTCGGAGCGAACTCCAGAGCAAGTTTTTGAAACTCCAGAGGAAGACGTAGTACCGGCTTTAGATGAAATAATATCAGAGTTAACTGAAACTTTGCCCATTGTGGTTGTGGAGGAAGACATTGAGACCGTGTTAATGCCCTTTGAAGTTATTCAGGAGACGGATCAGAAGATAATTAAAAAACGCAAAGTAAAAACTAGAAAGGGCTCAAAACAATATGAAATCGAAATAATTGAAACCGAATCATTGGATGACAAGCCCGAGGAAGCAAAGGTAATAGTAATAACAACTGAAATTTCAGAAGATACCACAGATGGACCTGCTTTGGTTAAACCAGAAGCACCAAAGAAATTAGTGAAAAAGGTGAAAAAGGAGAAACTTAAGGAGTTCATTGTCAAGGTCGTTGAGGAGGCTCCATTGGAACACATAGTTGAAATATCTGAGGATTTGACAATATCTCCAGCAAGAGAAGACTCCGTAGAAGAAGATATCGTAGCATTCACCACCACAGTAGTTGACGAGGAAGCTGTGCCTGACGATTTACCGGATGAGAGCAAACCTGAAGATGCTCCGAGCTCGCCAAAGGATAAGAAAAAGAAAACTGATAAACAGAAAAAGGTTAAAGTGTCTGAAACGCAACCCGTATCTACCACAGATGACTCGAAAACTACAGAACATACATCAGAAGTTTCCGAATCGAATGATTCTCCTCAAGCCGATGAATACTTGGTTGATGTGAAAGATACTTTACCTAAGGGCAAAAAGAAATCAGTGAAGAAACCTAAGGAAAAGACTTTCGACGAACCCATCTCCGAGTATACGATTCGTATTGAGGAGTTGGCACCCGAAACCGTTGTAGAAAAAATAGTCAATGAAGAGGGACAGGAAGTGGAACGTGTCATTACTAAACGTAAGCTCAAGAAGAAGGAGGGACCAAAGGAATATCTTATTGAAGTGGTTGAAACATTTGAAGAAAACAAACCAGAATCAGATATCGTTATCCAAACCATTGACATTACACCTGAAACCGACACCAAGCCTCAGGAAGAGCATAAGATAAAGATTGTGAAGAAGAAGAAGCCTAAGACCGAAAGCTTAGATGAATTTATTCACGAGCTAATTGAAGAGGATATTCCAAAAACAGATCTTGAAGAGTACGAAGCACCTGTAACAGAGACTTCTCCGGAGGCAAGGAAGCCTAAAAAAATCAAGAAACACCACAAAAAAACTACCGAGATCGTCGATGGCGTTCCACTTACAGTATACGAGATAAGCGTTCAAGAGTTTGAATCAGATCAAGATGACATTCAACCAGATGAAATCGCCTTGGTGGAAAGTGAAACTGGGGATACAACAGAGCCCTATGACGACTTCGAAGTAAAGGTTGTAGAGGGCAAACCAAAGCCAAAATCAAAGAAGTCGTTTAAGGCAAAGGTCATTGAGGAGGAGGAGCCTCAACCAATCCTGAAGGATATCGAAGAATCCGTGCGAGTCGTTGAAATAGTCGAGGATGGTATACCAAAGCAGGTAGAGGTCAAGAAGAAGAAGATTTCTCGAAAGCAAGGTTCAAAGGAACAAATCTTTGAAATCACTGAAACCAAATCAAATGATCAGCCTTTCGCTGAGGTAACCATTGTTGAGATTACAGAAGAACACCCTAAGGAAGACATTGTTCAACCTCAAGAACAGAAACCAATTAAGAAACCGAAAAAACTGAAGCCCGAGGATGTCCAAAACTATGTCGTTAAAGTTCTCGAAGAGTTTGTCGAACCCTATAAGTTTGAGGAACCAGTCATTACAGAGATTGCGGAGTCTGTGGAAGTTACGGAAGTCACTGAAGAAGATGGTACACCAAAGCAGGTTGAAGTTAAGAAAAAGAAGGTTTCACGGAAACAAGGACCAATAGAACAAATCTTCGAAATCACGGAAACAAAATCTAGTGATGAGCCTTTGGCTGAGGTAACTATTGTAGAAATAACAGAAGACCAGCCTAAGGAAGATATTGTTCTACCTCAAGAAAAGAAACCAATTAAGAAACCGAAAAAACTGAAGCCCGAGGATGTCCAAAACTATGTCGTTAAAGTTCTCGAAGAGTTTGTCGAGCCTTATAAGTTTGAGGAACCAGTCATTACAGAGATTGCGGAGTCTGTGGAAGTTACTGAAGTCACAGAAGAAGATGGTACACCAAAGCAGGTTGAAGTTAAGAAAAAGAAGGTTTCACGGAAACAAGGACCAATAGAACAAATCTTTGAAATCACTGAAACCAAAACTAGTGATGAACCTTTGGCTGAGGTTACTATTGTAGAGATAACAGAAGAAAAGCCGAAGGAAGACACTAAAGAAAAGAAACCAATAAAGAAACCGAAAAAACTGAAGCCTGAAGATGTCGAAAACTATGTGATTAATGTTTTGGAAGAAATCAATGAGCCGTATTCATTTGAGGAGCAAGAAGAGCAGGCTCCCAGTAAGCCCAAGAAGCCCAAGAAGAAGCCTGTTGAAGAAACAATCGTTATTGAAGAAATGGCTCCTGAAACCATTATTGAAGATATCGTTAACGAGGCGGGAGAAGAAGTCAAACAGGTGAAGACAACCAAGAGGCTTAAAAAGAAGGAGGGTCCCAAGGAATACATCATAGAAGTAACCGAAACTTATCAAGAAAACAAGCCAGAGGCTGAGATCGAGTTCACTACAATAGAGGTACCCTCGGAGGACTCACCACAGATTGCTGAGGATCAACCAGTTAAGGTCGTTCAGAAGGTTAAGAAGAAGAAGCCCGTGAAGGACGATCTTGACAAATACATACAGCAGTTGATCGAGCAGGAAATCACAAAAACCACCCTTGAACAATATGAGCCAACAGAAATGGATGCAAAACCGAAACAACCCAAAAAGAAGGTAAAAACTCACCACAAAAAGACTGTTGAAGATGTCGATGGCTTACCTGTCACAATTCACGAGTTCAACGTAGAAGAGGTCGAACCAGTTATCGAAGATTTGCAACCATTGGAGACATTGCCAGAGGACATCCAAGAGGCACCCCAGAAACCAGACGACTCATCGAAGTACCTTGTAAACATTTCCGATGAATTCGCCGAAGCAGATCAGCCTACTGAAAAATCTCCAGAGGAAGAACCAAAACAAACCAAAAAAGAAAAACCATTAAAAAAGAAAAAGGTGGCTGAGGTTCCCGTTCCCTTAAAAGAAATCGAAGAAACTGTTGAAGTCGTTGAACAACCCACTGAAGAGGGAATAGTTAAAGAAGTTACTGTGAAGAAGCGCAAGGTTTCACGGAGGAAGGGTTCTAAGGAGCACGTCTTTGAGATAACTGAAACTACCAGTGAGGACCAGCCAATAGCTGAAGTAACAGTTGTTGAACTGCCTTCCGAGGACGTTCTTGTTTCCGAAGAAAAGCCAAAGCCTGAAAAGAAGATCATTAAGAAGCCGAAGCAACTGAAAAAGGACGAAGTTGAGGACTACGTCATTAATATTATTGAAGAATTCGTAGAGCAGGTTTCAGTCGAGGTAGTTGATAGTGAAGCAGTGGAAGTTAAGGAGGAAGCACCCAAGAAATCTAAGAAAACTCCTAAACAGTACAAGGTCACTGAACAAGAATTTTCGGAAAGCAATGTGCCTGAGATCGTCGAAGAAGCACCAGAGCAGCCAGTGAAAGAAGCTCCAGAGGAAGAAATCGAAGCAACCGAATTTGCCATTGGTATAAAAGAGGAGACTGTGGTCGACGAGAAGAAACAACCAAAGTCTAAAAAGGTCAGCAAAACAAAGCCGGTGCAGCAACCCGTTTCGGAGGAAAGCCAGGATTATCTAGTTACACTTAAATCGGAAGATAATGTCAAACCAGAGGAACAGCCGGAATATGAAACGTCAGTTGCTGAAGTAGAAGATGATAAGCCATCGGAGGAACCTTCTTTCAAGATCGAAGAAATAGAAACCGTAGCAACAGAACAGGAAGTAATCGACGACAAGGGAGAAACTGCGAAGCAAACTGTTACCAAACGTAAAATCAAGAAGCAGCTTGGCCCCAAGGAGGAAATTATTGAAATTGTGGAAACAAAGACCGGTGACGAACCTGAGTATGAAGTCATTGTAACCACACAGGAAGCCGAAATAGTTGATGAAGAAGTTCCCCAGGAAGAAAAACCAAAGAAGGTTCGGAAAGTGAAAAAAGTACCCAAGGACGACCTTCAAGACTACATTCAGAAGCTTATTGAGCAGGATATACCGAAAACGGAACTAGAAAAATATGAAAAGATCGACTTGGATGAACCTGTCAAGATGAAAAAGAAGCCCGTCAAGAAGGTCAAGGTTTCAGAAGAACAATCAACAGAAGAAACTGAAGAGCCGTTGGAAGAAAAGCCACTGGAGGAGGATCAACAATCTTCTGAGGAAGAAAATAACGAACCCTTACTAAAGTTTACTGTCAAGGAATTTATTCCCGAAAAACCGGAGGAAACTTCTTTCGAAATCGTTGTCCTTGAAGAATCCGTAGAGGTCAAGCAGGTGCCAGACGAAGAGGGAAATATAAGGGAAAAGGTGGTCAAGACCAAGAAAATAAAGCAGAAGAAGGGTCCTGAGGAAGTGGTTCACGATATTGTTGAGGTAACTGATAAGGATACTAACGAATCTGAAATAACCGTTATAACCACAAGTCCAACGGAAACACCCGACCAAGACGAGCCCGTGGTCAAGCAAAAGCGTACTAAAAAGGTTAAAAAGGACGACGTTGAAGACTACATTAAGGCTGTAATTGAAGAGGAAGCACCAAAACCGGCTGTGCCAGACGATGTAGTAGTAGTGGTTGAGGACTCTCCTTCCAAACCAACTTCAGAGAAGCCCAAAAAGAAGACAAAGAAAGATAAACAGACTGTTCCCGAAGAAGAAAAACCCAAGGACGATGAAATATCTGTTGTCGAAAATATCCCAGAAGATGCACCAGTTAGTGATGATCTAATAGTTGTGCAAGAATCCGTTCCCAGTGTGGAAGAACCTGACCATGAAATTGATCAAGTTGAAACGATAAAGAAACCGGAAAAGAAGAAGACGCCAAAGGCAAAGGTTACTGTTTCAGAAGAGGTTCCAAAAGAGGTCTTGGACGAGCAGCCACTGGAGGTTTCCGAAAAAGAAGCCGATATTGAAAAACCAGAATATCAAGAATTCAGCGTTTCTGTCAAGGAAGAAGAAAAACCTGAGCCTAAGCCAGAAAGAAAGAAGACACCAAAGAAAATCCATGAAGAGTCAGATCAACCTTCAGAGGAAAAATACGAAATTTCCATCAAAGAAAGTGTTTTGGAACCAACGGAAGAAAAACCTTTCACGATTGAGATAATTGAGAGCGAAACCAAAGTCGAGGAAACAACCGACGATACTGGGGAAGTTCATAAACAGGTTACTACCAAACGAAAATTAAAACGTCCTGATGGCGAAGGAGAAATAGAGATTATAGAAGTTGTTAGGGACGATCAGCCGGAGGCGGAAATAACCATTGTTGAATATGAACCAGAACCAGTACAGCAAGAAGAAAAGCCGAAGGAACCCAAAAAGAAAACGAAGAAGGTTAAGAAGGATGACATTCACGACTACATACAAAAGCTTATTGACATGGAAACGCCCAAGACTGAGTTGGAGAAGTACGAGAAGATTGAATTCGAGCCCACGGTTAAGGACAAGCCAACTGATCAACCGATTGAGGTTGTTGAGGAAACTCCTTCTGAAAAGCCAAAGAAGGATAAAAAGACAAAGCCCAAGTCAGCTCCGCAAGAAGAAACTTCTGTGCCAGAACAATTGGCAGAGGTCAAGGTAGTCGAAAAAGAAGCTCCCGAACAACCTTCAGTGCCAGTTGAAGTCGTCGAAGTTCAACCCGTAGAGGTAGAAATTCAGGAAGTTGTTTCTGAGGAAGGCAAGCCCATTCAGGAAAAGACCACTAAACGTGTTTTGAAGAAAAAGGGACCAAAGGAAGAAACCACTTTCAAGATTACAACCATTGAAAATGAAGAAACCGATTCAGTCACAGTAATTGTTGATGAAGAACCGGATGTAGCTCCCATACAGACCATCGAAGAAAGTCCTGAGCAGCCGGAGGAGAAGCCCAAGCCTAAGCCAAAGAAAACAGTGAAGAAGGTTAAGAAAGATGATCTAGACGACTATGTAAAGCAACTAATTGAGGAAGAAATTCCTAAGACCGATTTAGAAAAGTACGAAAAGGTAGAAATGCCAGAAGAATCTGACAAATCAGCTCCTTCGGAAATAGCTCCGGCAGAGGTTAAATTAGATACAACTGAGCCAGTAACAACTGTTGAAGAGTTAGCTAAACCTAAGAAAACAAAGACTCCAAAGCCCAAGACTGTAGCAACTGACGAAACAATACCAGACGAACCGACAGACACGACTGTTGACATCACTGACACAGCAGATATCACAACAAACCAAATTGCACAACCCGAGGACACAGCCACTGCACAAATTACACCAAGCGCACAAGAAGATAAACCTACTCAAGATGACACTAAAGATACAATTCAGAAAACAGTTAAACATAAGAAAACAAAACCAGACACACAAAAAAGCGTTGAAACAAGTAAGTTATTAGAAGAGTGTTTTGGAGCCTACAAAATCCCGCCGCCCATGCAGCACCTTTTGCTCCTTTGTCAGTGTCTTTTTGCCTCTGTTAATTCCTATTGAAAACCACGTTGATTTCCAATTGTTGCGCCTATTCCCTCCTGTGTTTCTATTCTTTCTCTCGCTGTTCAATCTCGGCTCATTGACTTGAGCCCATTCTACTGCGGTCCTAATTTCTTCCAGTTCAACTTCAAAGCCTCCCAACACAATAACTCCCAAATTAAACCTTATGCATGTACATTCTCCTAATCCTATCTATGTAGATTAGAAATTTGTATCCATTTAAGTTACACCTACATATAACGAGAATTCTTTTGTCCAACTGTTCCCCATCTAAATGTTAGTTCATACTTTAGCCTAACCCGAAACTTCATCCCAAATAAATGTATTAACTCCTCGATTGTATTTATTATTAATCACTTTATAAAAATCCTTAATTTGGTTAAGTTTTCAATTGTTTTCCTTCAATCGCTATCTATGTATATAAAGCCTTAAAATATGTCTTCTGTCCAGTTCTACGATTTGCTTGCTTTGCAAAAGCAATGCACGGTTCCCCAGGTTTATTTACAATATTAAGCACGAATTATTTTAAATATTAATGCATTATTTGTAACAGGTGAGGTTCAGAAAGACTATCAAATAAACATCATTCACGAAGAGCCCGTTGAGGAAGAGCAGCCCCAGAAGATTTTGGAAGTCCGAGTCATTGATGAAGTCGCTGAGGTCGAAGAATCACAGCCCATTGTCGAAGAGGTCGAAGAAGAAGAGGAACAGCCCATAACAGAGGATACTCCCGAGGATGTCACCAAACCAAAGACCAAAAAGAAGAAGGTTGTCAAAAAGAAGACCGATGACCATGATGAAATCATCAGAAAATTGTTGGAACAAGAAATCGAGAAGACAGAACTTGAGAAGTACGAGAAACTCGAATTCGATCTTCCCAAGAAGCTCAAGCCAGAGTTCGCTAGTCTAGAGCCAATGAAAATAGAACGGAAGGAACAGAAGCCGACGAAGGTGACAATTGTCGAGGCAGCCGACGTTCCCAAAACTGTGAAACTTAAGCCCGGCAAACGTAAGGAAAAGCCCGCCGAAGAACAGACTGTTCAACTGCCAAAGTTCCGTCTCAAAACACGTATGGTCATAGTTGAATTCCCACCTGCTCCGCTTATCCCGAAGCTTACAAAAATTGGTGCCACCAAAGATAACGGTGAACTATCTCGAAACATCGAAGAGGCTGAGGAAGCCCTTAAGTTCAAACCACACAAGACCAAGAAAATCAAGAAGATCAAGGATGATTTGGAAAAGGTTGAACTTGAAAAATACGAGAAATATGTCAGCAGCGAGGAAGAGCCAGAGGAAAAGGCACCGTATCAGAAGCCAGAAAAGGCGCCCAAGCCAGAGGAGAAACAAGAAGAAGTGAAGATTAAGTTGGGCAAGGGTAAAAAGAAGCCAAAGGAGGATGAAGAACCGGAAAACGTTACACTTAAGAAGATTCCAATCAAGCCCCAGGAAGTAGAGGAAGAAGTTGAACTGAAGGCCAAGCCAAAGGAAGTCGTTGTTGTTGAGGAACAGGCAAAGGAGCCCAAGGAAGGACAGTTCAATGTTGAGCCGTTCGAACCCGTCGAATTTGATCGTCCTGAATATGAACCTGAGGAGCTGGAACCCATTGAACACCCAGATAAGCCAGAGAAACCAAAGAAACCCACAAAGACCAAGTATAAGCCAAAGGAGAAATCTAAGCCAGAGCCAGAAACCATTATATCGGAGATCGTTCCTGGAGTACCGAAGGAGCAAGAGGAAGTGCCTGAAGAAGAAATTAAGTTCCGCAAGCCCGACCGAAAGGCTCCTGAAGAGACAGACTCCGAAATCAAACTGCGACCAGTCCCCAAGGCGCCTCAAGCGGAAGAGCCGGTCGAGGAGGCCATTGTGAAGCCTAAGGAGGAGGAACCTAAACCTGAAGAGCCCGAAGTTAAATCTGATGACGAAGCTAAGAAACCAAAGAAGGTCAAGTCCAAGAAGGTACAGCCAAAGGAAGAAGAGTTACCGGAGCAGAAACCAGAAGACTATGAGGTGTCGGTAAAGGAAGAGGAAGCTCCTCTAGAGAAACCAGTCGAAACCGAACAGCCCAAGGAAGTAAAGGTGAAACAGAAGAAGCCCAAAGAAACACCTGTGTCTGAAGTCGAAGTCACCGAAGAAATACCCCAACCAGAGGAAGTGCCTGAAGAAATACCTGTGGAATACAAAATAACCACTACGGTTTTGGAGCCCGAAGAGGCACCGAAGGAACATCAAGTCCGAGTTGTAGATTTCGATGAGCGTCAAGAAACCACCGAGGAAGTTATCGAAGAGAAGGTTGTAACACGAAAGAAGAAACCAAAGCCACAGCAACCAGAAGAGTTTGAGGTCACTTTGCAAGAGCCAAAGGAGAAAGAGCAACCAGTTGAGGAAGTATCGGCTGAAATCGTGCTGCCAGTTGAGCAGCCCGAACAAAAGCCAGAAGAGTTTGAAGTTGAACTTAAGATGACTGAGTCCACTCCTGATGAGCCCGTTGAACAGGAAGTTACGGTCAAAGAAAAGAAAAAGAAGCCTGTAAAAGAAGTCAAGGAAGATGAGATTGTCGTGGTGGAGGAAGAAGAGAAGGTCCAACCAATTGAGGAACAAGTCGTGGAAGTCGAAAAACAAGAGGAAAAGAAGAAGACCAAAAAGCCAAAGTCATATGAGTTCAGCATGACGGAAACCGAAGCCGTCGAAGAGAAACCAGCTGAAGTTGTTGAGGAAATACCTGAAGAAGTTCCTGAGGTTCCGGAAGAGAAGGTTGTAGAGAAGTTTGATTCATATGAAATCACTCTCAAGGAAAGTGAAGCAGAAAAGGTGACTGCTGTGGAAGAACAGCCAGAGGAAGAAGTTCCTCAACAAGTTGTCCTCAAGAAGAAACCGAAAAAACCGGAGGAATTCGAGGCTGAGGTTGTGTTGACTGAGCCAAAAGTCACAGAGGAAACCACCGTGGAAACTGAGATCAAACAAAAGAAGGTTAAGAAGCCGAAGAAGACTGAAGATGAAGCTCAATTGGAAATCAAGGTTGTTGAATCCGAAGCTCCGGTCCCTGAAGAAGTAATTGTCGAAACCCCTAAGCCTGAGGTTGTAGAGAAGCAGGAAGTTATTGTCGAAGAAAAGCCAGAAGAATTTAGCATTCGCGTTTCGGAAACTGAGGCCAAGCCAGAAGAACCAAGTGAAGCACAGTTTACAGTGAAGAAACGCAAACCTTCAGTCACTTTTGCCGACGAACCAGCGACGGAAATCACTTTCAAGGAGACCAAGCCCGTTGAAGAAGTTACTGAAGAAGCCCAAATTAAGACCAAAAAGCCCAAGAAGAAGGTTAAGGATGTGGAGGCTGAAGAATTGAAGATCACTATTACCGAGGAGACTCCACAGGAAGTTCCAATAGTTGAAGAAGTCGAGGAGGAAGAGGTGGTCACAGTGGTCAAAGAAGAAGTGCCGAAGGTTGAAGATAAGACATACACCTTTGGCATCAAGGAGACGCAGGCTGAGAAACCTGTAGAGGTGATTGCAAAGGAAGAGCCGGTGGTAGCCGAACCGATTGTGGAAGAACCACAGCCTGAAGTCTTTGAAGAACACAAGGTTAAGGTTATTGAGGAAACTCCCCGTGAATTCGTCGAGGAAGTCGTCGAGGAAGAAGTGAAGGTTATTCGCAAGAAGAAGCCTAAGCCAGAAGCCAAGGATGAACCAGAGGCGGAAGTAACTGTCTCAGCTCCAAAGCCAGTCGATGAAGTCGAAGCCACATCCAGCATTACCGTGGTTCCAGAGCAGCCGACCGAAGAGGAAGCCGCCGATTTGAAAATAACCATTATTGAAGAAGTGGCGCCACCTCAAGAACTTGTCCAGGAGATTGAAGAAATCGAAATCATAGAAGAACCCCAGGCACCCGAAGAGATCCCGTCAGACTTTAGCTTTGCCATTAAGGAAGCTGAAAAGGAACCCACTGTGGAAGAGTTACCGGAGGAACAGGTTACGATTCAGAAAAAGAAGAAGAAGGCGCCCACAGCTGAGGTTGTAGAAGAACCCGAAGCTGAGTTCATGATTAAGCCCAAGCAGCCGGTGCAAGAAGTTTCCGAAGAAGCCAAGATCAAAAAGAAGCCCAAGAAACCTGTTGCCCAAGAGGAGGCGGCTGCTGAGCTAAAGGTAACTCTAACAGAGGAAGTTCCTACGGAAACTGAAGTTCAAGAAATCATCGAAGAAATCGAAGAAGTACCAGAAGAAAGGCCCACTGAGTACACTATTGGTGTTAAAGAAACGGAACCAGAAGCTCCAAGGGAAGAAGTCAGCTTGCCCAAAAAGAAACCAAAGGATGTGCCAGTTGTTGAAGAGCCCGAGGCAGAAGTTACTCTAAAACCGAAACCAAAGGTGGAAGAGGTACAGGAAGAAGCTAAGATAGTGAAGAAGAAACCAAAGAAACCTGTCGAAGAAGCAGCTGCCGAGGAGCTCACGGTTAAAGTGGAAGAAGAAGTTATTCCAGAGCCGATCGTGGAAGAAGAGGTAGTAGAGGAAGTCCAATTTAAGAAGAAGAAGCCAGAACCTACACCAGAGGACATTGTCGATGCTGCAGTTGTTAAATTAAAGAAACCACAAGCCGTAGAGGAAGATGATGTGGTGGCTGAAGTAACACTGAAGCCTAAGGCGCCCAAGGAGGTTCAGGAAGAGGAATTCTCTGTGGATGTTAAGCTGCCAAAGGAACAGAAGGTAACCGAAGAAACCTCCGACCAAACAGTACAGCTAAAGAAGAAAAAGAAGCCACAGAAACCGGTGGAAGAGGCTGCTGATGAGCTGGAGCTAAAGCAGACGATTATCGAAGAAAGGCCCGTTGAAATCGAAGAGGAAGAGATCGTTGAAGAGGCAGTCATCATTCGGAAGAAACCAAAGAAACCGTTCGAGCCGACTGTTGAGGATCTTGAAGAAACTGAATTCAGCCTCTCCTTTAAAAAGCCACACACCATCAATGAGGGCGTGGAAGAGGCCGCCACCGTGCTAAAGAAACGACCAGTAAGGCCCACCACCATGGACGAGGCCGCGGCTGAGCTTTCCATCAAACGCCAAGAAGAAGAATACGAAGAGGGCGAAGATGTTGAAGAGTTTGTCGTTAGCCAGCGTGCCAAGCCAAAGCCTCTGCAGATCACCGAAGAAGGTGAGGAAGCCTACACGGTTAAGAAGCTGAAGCGTCGCAAGCAGGTGGACATTCCCGAGTACACAGACGTTGAGAATGTCACTTTCCGTGCTAGAAGTACCAAGACCAAGGAGGATGTCGATCAGGAGTTTAACATTGCTCTAGACTCGTATGCGGAGGAGGAGATCTCCATGTCTGGCAAGGTCAAGCTTAAGAAGCCCATCAAAAAGACCTTCTCAGAGGCAGCCGACGAGGCCCACATTAAGATCATGCATGACTACGATGACGGTGAAGAGCCCATCATTGAAGAGATTCGAGACGATGAGGATACCATCGATGAAGTCGAGGAACCCGAAGAGTACTTCGTTGAGGAACTGCCACCAGATGAGGTGGACTTTAAGCTGAAGCCCAAGAAACAGCCCAAGCCTACCTATTCCGTTCAGGACGAGGAAGAGGAACAGTTCCTGATTGGCATTCGGCATCCCAAGCGTGACTCGGTGACCTATGATGAGGATTCTCTAACGTTCAAGAAGAAGCGTAAGGTTGTCCAACAACTGTTTAATGAAGGTAAGTCGGCCTTTGTCACCAGTAATGGTAATATATATGATTATCCAAAATGCTTTACTTTCACATAAACAAATATCAGCTTATATGATATCAGCGTAGCAAGGTAAAATTACCCAACTTAAATGTCGGTTGCTAACGCTTAACAACTCATTGTTAAAAACCTTCAATGCTTTACGATGCTTTCGGGAGTTTGTATTAATAAAATATTTGTTTTTGTACAGATGGAGCATCGCTTAATATCACCAGAGAAATGAATGTTGAAGGTACGTGAATATTAGTATTTATCAATAATATTTTATTTCTAGAAATAATATTTCATTTATGCATTTCAGAATCGGAAAATCCCAATGTTATGTTCTCTATTTGCAATTACATTGCCGACAACGACGAGGCTATCAACTTGGTAGAGGGTGAAAAGGTTACAGTCATTGGACGTCACAGCTCTGAGTGGTGGTATGTCAAGAAGAGCATCACCGAAGAAGAAGGCTGGGTTCCTGCTCAATACCTAATGGAACCCGAGGAATACGCACAGTATGTGCAAAATAAATTGCACGAGAAGATCGATAAGCTGCCTGTGTTTGAACGTAAGTTTTTTTTTGGTTTATTACCTGGCTATGTGTCTGGCCTAACTTGGTTTTGTCGCTGTCCGCGTTTGATTGTTAACAAACAATTCTGTGTTTTGTTGTAATTGTGCAATGTAAAGGTCCTGGACCAGAAGACAAGCCCATTGCTCCGCGATTTATCGAGAAACTGCAGCCCATTCACACACCTGACGGCTACACTGTGCAGTTCGAGTGCAAGGTTGAGGGTAGCCCGAGACCGCAGATTGCCTGGTTCCGCGAGACTGCCATTATCAAGCCCTCGCAGGACTTCCAAATATTCTACGATGACGATAATGTGGCTACCCTGATTATTCGCGAGGTTTTCCCCGAGGATGCAGGCCAGTTTACGTGTGTGGCCAAGAACGCCGCTGGATTTACCTCCAGTACCACGGAACTGATTGTGGAGAGTCCACTGTCCGATCATGGCTCTGATGCCACAGCCCTGTCGCGTCGCAGCATGTCCCGCGAATCATCGCTGGCCGATATCTTGGAGGGAATACCACCAACGTTCTCCAAGAAGCCAAAGGCCCAGTATGTGGACGAGAATACAAATGTGATTCTAGAGTGCCGACTGGTAGCTGTTCCGGAACCGGACATTGTCTGGACCTTTAATGGTGTAGACATTGACGAGGAGGAGCTGAAGAATGTTCGAATCGTTACCGAATCCGACATGCACATGTACTGCAGTGTGGTGCATATCACCAAGGTGAAGAAATCGCAAGAGGGCACTTATGAGGTGATTGCTACAAATCGCGAGGGTGAGGCACGTCTTCCGATTACACTGAAGGTGCGAACCAAAGACCAGGAAGCCCCGCTGATCTTGGAACCGCTGCGCAACATGGTCATACGCGAAGGTGAGAGTGTCGTGCTTTCCACCCAGATTGTGGGAAATCCACCACCAAAGGTAACGTGGTACAAGGATGGCAAGCCCGTTAAGAATGCCAAGTCCGACAAGGATTTGCACACCTTAACACTTATCACGCCCAAGAAGGCCGAGAAGGGTGAATACACCGTTAAGGCTGTAAATCCCTTGGGTAGCGTGGAGACTACTGCTAATCTCACAATCGAAGGTACGTTCCTTGTTTCGTGTTGGAGAAGTCCCATATTTATTTTGTTTGTTTGTTATACTACTAACTATTTTATTTTTTGTCTGTCTTTAGAAGCCACTGGTAGCAACGCAGAGCCACCACTCTTCGTGGAACGTTTCGAGGAGCAGAATGTGCCACAAAAGGGAGAGATTCGTTTGCCAGCCAAGGTTTCCGGCAATCCAGTTCCTGAGGTTCAATGGCTTTTCAACAACAGTCCATTGTTCCCCAGCGAACGCATCCAGCAGGTATACGATGGCGAGAACATTGAGCTCATCATTAAGGATGCCAATCCCGAAACCGATTCTGGCGACTACAAGTGCATTGCCAGCAACCCCATTGGCAAAACATCTCACGGAGCCCGTGTTATTGTCGAAGTCGATGAGGTAACCTTCACTAAGAAGCTTAAGAAGACCATAACCATCGAGGAGGTTCAATCTCTAACCCTGGAGTGCGAGACTTCCCACGTGGTGACCACCAAATGGTTCTTCAATGGCAAGGAGCTCAGCGGCATGGATCATCGTGTTGTTGTTGAAGATGGCAAGACCCACAAGTTGGTGATCAGGAACACAAATCTTCGTGACTCTGGTACCTATGTGTGCAAGGTCAAGAAGCAAGAGACTCAATCAACTGTGGAGGTGCTGCAACGCAAACCTGACTTTATCAAGGTACTGGAGGACTACGAGGTAACCGAAAAGGATACGGCCATCTTGGATGTAGAGCTTACAACAGAGGTCACTGAGGTTACGTGGTTTAAGGACGGCGAGAAAATCACGCCTGAAAACAAGAATGTGGAGTTCATCAAGGACGGCAAGGCTCGTCGCCTGGTTATCCGCGATACCACCATCCACGATGAGGGCCAATACACCTGTAAGATCGAGGGACAGGAGTGCAGTTGTGAGCTGGTTGTCATCGAGCTGCCGCCAGAGATTGTTAAGCCGCTGAAGGACGTTTCGGTGACAAAGGGTGAGAACGCCACCTTTGAAGTTGAGCTCAGCAAGGGCGATGCCCTGGTCAAATGGTATAAGAACGGCAAGGAAATTGTGTTCAATGAACGCATTCAGCTGGCCATCGATGGCAAGAAGCAATCCCTGCGCATTCTCAAGGCAAAGCCCGAGGACGTTGCCGAATACTCCATCCAAGTTGGCGAACAGACCTCCAAGGCCAAGCTGACTGTCGAGGAGCCACTGGTTAACTTTGTGGTCCGCCTGCCGGACGTCACGCTGGCCACAAAGACCACAGATGCCGAATTTACGGTTGAGCTGTCCCAGCCCGACGTGGAAGTGACCTGGCACAAGAAGGGAAAGCCAATCAAGCCCAATAAGAAGCATGAGGTCTTCGTCGAGGGCACTGTCCGACGATTGGTCATCCACGACGCCAGTGACGACGATGCCGGCGAGATCAGCTGCGTGGCCGAGAATGTCACCAGCAGCACTAAACTGTGCGTGGAGGAGCTCAAACTGCCACCCGTCATTACCTCTGACAAGGATCAGACAATCAAGGTGAAGGAGGACGACGATGCCACCTTCACTGTCAAGTACACAGGCGTCCCAACACCCGAGGCCATTTGGACCGCGCGCAAGGTTGTCATACCCAAGTCAAAGCGCACAATCCCGGCCATCGACGAACAGTCCGCCACGCTAACCATCAAAAAGGTTGTCGACGATGACGAGGGCGAGTACACCGTTAAGCTTGTCAACCCGGTTGGCGAGGCGGAGGCCAGCCTGCACTTGGTCATTATGCGTAAGTACCTTAGCCTTAGCTTAGTTGCCAGTTAATTGGTGCGGAACTGATGACCCTAATCAAATACTTAGGCAAGCCGACGGCACCTGGCACTCCTCAGCCACTGGAGATAATGCACGACTCCATTACGCTCTACTGGAAGGCGCCGGAGGACGATGGCAAGTCGGAAATTATCGAATACATTCTGGAGTACCACGATGTTAAGGAGGAAAAGTAAGTGCCAATAATATTTTTATGAATTTTATTACAAATTGGTTGTTCTTTTATTATTTGCGTACAGATGGACTGAGATTCGCAAGATAAAGGACACTACGTACACCATCAGCAAGCTGAAGATAGACACGGAGTACGTGTTCCGTTCGATCGCCGTGAATGAGGTTGGACCCTCACCGCCCTCACCAGCTTCGCCACCCATCCGATTGGTGCCCAAGGTGGAGACCGAGGCGCCAAGCGTACGCGAACCCCTACAAGATGTGGTCAGTGAACTGGACAAGGAGGTCACGCTGTCCTGCGTGTTCGGCGGCATTCCAGAGCCAAAGGTGACGTGGAAGAAGAACGGCAAGGTGTTCGAGTCGAGCCACCAACGCTACGAGAACCGTGTAGCTAAATACACAATTGAAAAGACAACCATTGAGACTGAAGCCACATACACGTGCGTGGCGACCAACGAGAAGGGTACCGTGGAGACCTCGTGCCGCCTGAAGCTGCAGGAGAAGCCCGTCCTCGAGGTAGAGGACAAGTATCTGGCGCAGAAACTGCGCACGGGCAGCACTCTCACCATTCCAGCAACGGTCCGCGGCTATCCACAACCCACCGTGACCTGGCACAAGGAGACGGTCGAGCAGAAGACCACCAAGACGGTCACTATCGAGACGACCGAGACCACTTCCACCTACACGGTGAAGAAGGTTACCCGCGAGTTCTCCGGCAAGTACAAGATCACGGCCACCAACGAATCCGGCTCTACGTATGTGGAGTGCACGGTTCAGGTGATCGACAAGCCCAGCAGACCCCAGTCCCTGGAGATCAAGGACATTAAAAAGGACTCGATCGTCCTGGAATGGACACCGCCCATCGATGATGGCGGTCTGGAGATCAATAAATACACACTGGAGAAGTGTGATGTTCAGAACAATGTCTGGATGAAGGTCTCTGACTTTGACAAGGAAATTAAATCCTATGCAGTGCAGAAGTTATCCATGAATGCGCAATACATGTTCCGTGTGGTGGCCGCCAATCCCATTGGCGAATCAGAGCCCACGGAAAGTGATCCTGTGACTATAACTAAGAAGTTCGGTAAGTTTGGTTACA
>VNJV01004613.1:0-20355 GCA_008042635.1 Drosophila nikananu | reverse complement strand
ATGACTCTTCGTCTTAGTCATTTAATAACAAAAGTCCAAGCAGAAGTAGGACATAATATGATCGCACACATAAAGTGTATGACCGATCAAGTGCAGTGTCAGCATAATAACGTATAACCGAATGTGCGCATATGACTCTCCCGCTTGGTCGCTGCCTTCAGCAACCAAGTACCTAGGAATATACATAAGACAGCCGCTCCGCTGCCGGGCTTGCTGGCAGCCCAGTTGCGCGGCCCTTAGCTCTAATATATCAATAAGAACTTTGGATAATTCAATGAATAAAGACAATTTGAATGGGACGGACGTCCCCAACCAAACCAACTCGTTTATTACTGGCAACACAATTTATCGGATCCAATGATAGCGCAATTGACGTTAGCTACCACGAAAGTCCAAACAAAATTTCGCTTTAGACCGAGTGATAATGTTATGCGTTTTTCTCCATAGGTTTGTATTTTTGAGCCATTGGCTGCGAAAAGAAGCTTTGGAGTGGGTATTGGTTTTGTGTTTTTACAGGGTGGCAACACTGAAATGTCGGCGCCGGTGTCGATGAGGAAATTTATTTTGGAGAAGCTGTCGCTGATGCTGAGGCGGGCGATTGTGGCCCTCTTCGAATTTGCCTCCCGAATCCGAAGACTGCGTTAGTTTTTTGTTTGTGACGAAAAAGAGCATGGTTGGCGGCATTTCTGGGCGTCGCTGCCGAATTTACTGTGGTACCAACACATGTTTGAGGTTTGACCTTCGTCTTGGGTTGTGGCGCTGCTGCTGCGCCTAGTTGATGTGGCCCGATTGTTTTTGCGAGAACTGTTTTTGAGTAGGGCATTTATCTGTTGCTCGATGCGTTCTAAACGGTCGTCGACATCCGTGTTGCGGGGTGGCAAAGACTTCGAACTGTAGTTCACCGTGCGTACATTGTGAAAGTCGCCAACATCCACTACTTTATCTGCCAACTTAGCCAAGTCTGCTAGGCTGGCGTCCGATACCTGTAAGATAGTTTGCACTTGCGTTGGTAAGCGCTGCATCCAAAGTGCCTTTAAGAAGCTTTCGTTAACTTTATTTGCGGCGAGCGAGCTTAACTCTTTCAGCAGTTGTGAAGGGCGCTTATCACCAAGGTCGATCTCTGATATTAATTTCTGGATTTTCTTCTGTTCGCTTTCGCAGAAGCGTTCCAGAATGCAAGATTTACAATTTTATTATTTTATTATTTAATTATATCTAATTGGCGAAATGAATATGGGCAAAAGCGAAGAAGCAGCGATGATGATGATGTCGTGGTCGTCGTGAATCGGGATGATGGAATCGCCTAGAGATGGCCTCTCGCGATCCCGATACTCGTGTCAGCTATCGAGTTCGATCGCACTATCGTAAGCTGCTGAGAGTAGCCACAGTACATAATAACGTCAAATGCAGATAACCTTCCCAAACTAAAAACGTTAATACTAACCCACTTAGTACGCATGCAATGTACTTTCGATTATTGATTTTTTTGTTTTGGTACACTCTTCCCGAACATCTGTTCCAAGATTCAAGTGAGTGGCATTTTTTGTTTGGTTGTGAGAGGCGTAAAGGTTATAAGTGTTTTTGGTGCTCGGCGATGCGTGCTTTTTTTGGTCTTGGCTTACATGAGCTCTTCCATTGGGACGATTGGGCTTTGGTTTCGACATCATAATCATATACCCATGATTCATCAAAATTGAGCAATTTTGGAACAAACTTCGCTGACACACGTCTCATGCCTAAAATGTTAGAAAAAATTTCATGGCTCGAGCCAAGAGATATACCGACATCCTTAGTAACTCCTTTGATAGTGATTCGACGATTTTCCAAAACAATTTTCTTCACTGCTTGTATGTTTTCATCAGTTGTTGACGTTCTTGGGCGTCCAGAGCGAGAGTCGTCATTGCCATCTTCTCGGCCATCTTGAAAGAGTTTGTACCACTTGTAAACATTTTTTTACTCAGAACAGTTTCACCGTATGCCACTGTCAAAATTTCAAGTGTTTCGGAGCAGTTTATTTTATTTTTTTACACAAAATTTTATGCAAATCCTTTGATCCATATTTTTCAAAGCAAAAAATCGACGAGCACGCAAACACTTGTAACCTTTCCGCCTCTCATAACCAAAAAAAAAAATGCCATTCACTTGAATCTTCCCTTCAGTACCAATCCCCGGGGAAAATCCAGTGAATTTAAATACAAAATTTTTGAAAATGACCTCCTGTCGTGGAATTCGAAGTAGGCGGGGAATCATCGGGGAAATTGCGGGGAATTCCTAAGTTGTTTCACAGGGAATTTCGAAAGATTTTCCACGGGGCATCGCATGTGGAAAACCTTTGGAAAATCCAAGGGAATACCCGTTGAAACCCATGGGAAAACCTATGGAAAATCCCCGGGGAATAGCCGCTGAAACCCCGCGGAATAAAAAAAAAATAAAATCAGGGGTGCCACAAAAACCACTTCCGCTGCAAAAACCCTGAAAAATGATTCCGCGGTGCCACAGCACTTCCACCGAAATAGTTTTTGTGTATTTGAAAACACAAAACGTGACGTCATTTTCGATGCTACCAGATCGATAGATTCTAAATTTCGAAGTCGGGTTCAGTGATGCCACATTTTGTAATCAGAATACGATATTGGGATTTAAAAGAAATGTATATAGAATAAATTATGTTTTTTATAACTAAGAATTAAAAAATAAAATTTTATTTAAATCAAGCGAGTTCTATTGTGAAAATCGTTTATTTATTGTGCAATTTGTGACACCATTTGTCAGAAGTCTGAAATCTACCAGGGTGGCAAGGCCACTCATCAGCTGATTGGTCACAAAGTGACAAAGTGAGAATGTAAGTAAAATTGTGTTTTTTTTTGTTAATGTTATTAATTTTGCGTGTTTTCCCAGGGGAAAACATCGAAAATACTCGCAAGACGTTGCTATTTTGGAATTTATGCGGAAACACGTAGATGTTGCCCGCAATTTTTCTAAAGGGGAAAGGGTGGCTGTTGCGGCAGAGTGGGAGTATTTGACTACGGAACTCAACGCCCTGGGAAATCCAATAAAAACTGCGGAAGAATGGAAAATTGTAAGTAGTAAATAGCATGTGAATGGTATAAAACATTAAAAATTGTTATTACAGGTATAGAAAGATTTGAAAGTCGCTATTAAAAAGAAAATTGCCAGCAATAACAAGGAGAGACGAGCAACCGGAGGTGGGCCTTTTAGGCAGGTGCCGCTAACCGGCATGGAAGAAAAAATTGCACAGATTTGCAATATGTATGAGGCGGTTGAAGGAATTGCAGGCGTCAAAACATTTGGTTTGCAAGAAGTCGTTGAAAACAAAGAGAACTTAAAAAGGGCGAATGTGGAGATAGTGGAAGTCGATGGTATGCATATTAGTATTATTGTAAATTTTCTCTTAAAGGCTGGTTAATAAACTTGTTTTGTTGTTTCAGAACCTTCTCCAAAGAAAGCAAAGTTTGAAAAAAATTGCGTCAAAGGAAACAATCTCGAAAAATTTGTAATGGAAGAAAATTCTGTGCTCAAGGAGATAAAGGAAGAGCTCGTTAAAATGTCCGAGGAACGAAAAAAAACGAATGTTATTTTAGAGAGAATCGCTGTAGCTCTAGAAAAAAACGGAAATAAATAACAACAAACAGAAAAGATTTATTTTTTAACTTTTTTTTTTATTTCAGTAGATTTCAGAGAAGGTGCTATTTCTTCTCGAATTTGAGAACTTGTCGTAATATTAGGAACGTCTTCACATTCTTTCATTCTTCATTTCAGTTTCACCTTCGACCACACCAAAATCTTGGTCGTTATGTTCCCGACATAAATTGTGAATTGCACAACAGACATTTATTATACAAGCTACCTTTTCGGGGCTGTACAGCATAATTTCCTGGAGTAATCGGAAACGGCTTTTAATTACTCCAAATGTTCTTTCTATTGCATTACGTGCAGCAGCATGTCGAAGGTTAAACCTATGTTGGTTGGACCCTGCAGTTGGATTCCTGTAAGGAGTTAGAAGAAAGTGCTCCAGAGGATAACCCGAGTCCCCAAGAAGCCAATTGCCACGGGAGCCATTGGTATACTCTTCTTGAAAATACAACTTGGCTTCGCTCTGACCCCAAGCGCTAGCTTTGATGCATCGACATAAATGACTTTAAGGTCATGATCGCATATCTGTAAGCATTAATACTTCAAAATTAATATGAATTATTATACCAATTTTGAACAAAGAATAAAAGTAATCACAAACTGGAACACAAACTTGACAAACCACCTCTACACATGTGAACAAATTTAAAATGCAGTACTTACAATCAAAGCATTGATACTAAAATAACCTTTTCGATTAAAATAAATTGATTCTGCACGGGCAGGCTTCATTATTTTGAAGTGGGTCCCATCGATGCAACCCACTACTCCTGGTATACCAAACTTGGAATAAAAATGCCTTTTGCTTTTTTGAAGCATTTCCTCTGATCTTTTTAATTTTATTAAACGGGGGCAAAGAATTCTTTCAAGTAGTGGAAGTACTTGCCAAAGAATTCTTCCAACCGATTGCCTTGACAAGGACAGATCAACATCCTTTCCAATCGCTCTTTGGAACGACGCAACACCTAAAAATCGCAATACTGTAGCTAACTCCAGTATAGGGGCAATTTTAGTGATCTTCATTTCGTCCTTAATCATAGTAAGGATCATATGAAAAGTGACTTTTTCCACTCTGTAGTTATACAGAAAGCTGTTATTTAAAATAAAATAAATTAGTTGTGGGTTAAGCAAAATTAAAACGACATACGTTGCGTCTGATTGAGAAAATGGATCAGATGCGCATCTCATAATCCTACGCTGAATTGTAGCTGTTTTGAGCTTCTCCCGTCGGAGGTGTTCGATGGCCATTAATCGAGCTAAAGGCATTTTATTTTAATTAAATAAACTTCACTTCTGATTTTGTTGCACTTTTGTTATTCAACAGCTGATTTTATTTATGAAGCGTTGCCAGACAGCCGACTGCCAGCGACTAGAGTTGTCAAGCAACTTTTATTTATTTTCGCCAACTTTTTAAACTTTTTTCGTTAATAAGAGTAAAACAAATCTAAATGAATTAGCAAAATTGGTTACATAACATTGTTTAAAGAATAAAAGAACCCAAAACCCAGCATTTTACACTAATTTGATTAAAATATTTTCTAATCAAATACATTCGTGAGGTTATCTGGGAACATGGCAACCCTGCAAGCCAATATCGTATGGTTTGCGAAAAAACTAAAAACACCTAACTTTTTCGATGTTCTGTGGCACCGAGGAATTGATTTAGCGGAAATGCCTTTTTGTGGAAATGAAAACACCGGTGTTTTCCATGGCACCCCTGATAAAATGGACCACAAAAATCTACTCCGCAAACTATAAAGGGGCGCTCCATTCGGACCCTATCGGCTGGCAAATTGCCCATTATCTGGCTCATCAGCACTGGTTTATACCGGAAACAGTGAACGCAGCTACGGAAAATTTTTGTACATGCTTCTCGCGCATTTATCAGCCATATCTGTTGCCTCAAAAGTGAAACCATCACCTTGACACCGGCATGGTAATGAGTCCGATGCAGGTTGCGAAGAAATAGCGAAACAAATTCTGACTTTGAGGACAGTAATAGTGGAAATTTGGCATCATACGGAATTGGTGCATTTAGCAATCTCCCTCTAACTCGGATTAAGTTGAGCGTCACACCTTCTAAATCGCTGGTGTGTATAAAAGGATTTAAACGTTGTAGATGTGGGCTTAAGATTTCCGACTTCTCCAACTTGACGTATTCTGACCTGAACTCCGCCTTTTGAAATATTTGGACCATCCTATGAAACGACAACTTCAGTTCGTTAGCCGAAATGACGACCTCACGTTGACGCTTCTTCCCTTGAATAAATCGATTTACGTAGGCCATGATCCGTAGGAGTTTACTAAATGATGAACATCTTCCAACAAGCTCAATAAAGATATTCGGTGTATTTGTTGTGACGGAACATACTGCCACGTTTTTTTTGTTCTCCGACAACTGTACCTCCGTTGAAACTTCAATCTGATGGGACCGAGGCCAATCGCTTGGACTTCGGAATAAGAAATCCGGTCCATTTTCCCATAGAGTAGACCTCAAACCTTCTATGTCTGTTCCACGTGAGACTAAATCAGCCGGATTCTCTTCCGTGGGCACATGACGCCACACTACATTCTCTGTGAGTTCTTGTTTTTCAGATACTCTATTTGCGACAAATGTTGCTAGAGTGGACGGATCCCCCTTTAACCAGTATAAAGTGACTTGTGAGTCCGACCAGAAGTTAATGCTTTCAAACTTCAAATTGTTAAGCAAAGGAGATACTTGAGACCATAGTTTGGCCAGCAGATGCGCTGCACACAGCTCGAGCCTTGGAATTGACTTTTTTTTAAGTGGGGACACTTTAGACTTTGCAGTTACAGTCTTGATAAACTATTTGTCCCAGCCACGGTACGAATATAAATGCAACAGCCGTAGGCGTGGCTCGATGCATCAGCAAATCCGTGGATTTGAACAGTGTCATAGCCAGACAGACAGATATATCGAGGAATGGAGATCTTGTCAATTGCTAGTAAATTCTGCTTCGTTCAACTGGAATGCAAGTTCATGGGAACCGATTCGTCCCAATCTAATTTCTGTCGCCACAGTTCCTGAAGCAAGATTTTTGCTCGTGAGCTGTTCCCGAGCTGTGACAGACAAAATGTTGCGTTTAGTTGGTGGTAAGGACTGAAACGAATCCTCCAAGCTATAATGAAATGCATAATTCTGAGGGTTCCATCTCATCCCAAGCGTTTTAACGGACTCAGAAGTGTTAAATATAAGAGATTTTTCTGATCCCTGGTTGGTCATCAAACTTGGGTGATTTGTTGCCCATTTGGCTAGATGAAAACCCCCTAACTCCAAAACCTTTGTCACTTCTCTGCGAATTAACTCCAACTCTTCCATACTGTTTGCTCCTGTGAGCATATCGTCGACATAGAAGTCGCTTGAAATCACCTCCGATGCAACAGGATGTGACTCAGCATAAATTTTTTATAGCTCAAAGAGGCAGCGGATGGCCAGAAACGGAGCAGAGGCTGTCCCATAAGTGACAGTATTGAGGCGATAGGTTTGGAGAGCTTGCGTCGAATTTTCCCTCCACACGATAAGTTGGAAATCTCTATCTTCATTTGCAATGTTAACTTGCCTATACATCTTTAAGATATCAGCCGTCAAGGCATATTTGTGCAAACGAAATATTTCTAGAATAGCGTAAAGCTCCCTCTGAATAGTTGCACCCACCATTAGAGTCTCATTTAATGAGATCGAGGTTGACGTTTTACTTTAAGCGTCAAAAAAAAACTCGCAGCTTTGTGGTGCTACTATCAGGTCTCAGGATACATTGATGTGGAATGTAATAGTGTTTCTCTGGAGGAGGTGTTGGAAGCAGTGACATGTGCCCAAGGTTAAGATACTCTCTCATAAACTCTTGATACATGTCATGTAAGCTTGCGTTCCAATGCAAGAAATCTGCGCTTTGTCGTTTCGAAGGATAAGCCTAAGACACTTGGATCTTTTTTAAATGGCAACTTCACCTCAAAACGACCAGACGATAGCCTGTATACGGTTTGCTCAAAGTGCTGCTCGCAAGCAATTTGTTCAGCTGTATAAACAGCCTTCGATCTCTCAGGAACGTGTTCTTGTTCCCAAAATCGTTCCACCAGAGAGTCGAGAGAACTTACATTTTCATTGCCAAAGGCGCTGCATACCTGAGCGTTCTTCGATGCGCGTTGAGTGAACTTTCCCGAAACAATTCATCCTAGTAAAGTTTTCTGAAGTGAAGGATGTTCGGAACACAATTATATTTGGTCTACGCTCAAAAGATCGAAAAAGAATTCTGCACCAATCAGTAAATCCACTTTTGCGGGCTTGTGAAAACGACGGTCGGTTCGGCCGGAATTTTCCATTGGGCACAATTGACTTCGTGATCGGGTTGATACGATGAAATTGATCTTAACACCCAAAAATCGTTAGCGAAACAATGAGCATTGACGCGAGAATGGACTGACGTGTGGGCTTTGTGCCGTACAACCGAGTCGTTCTTCCCTACAGTAGTGATATTCAGATATGATTCTTGCCTGTGTAAGCGCAAACGCTGTGCTTAGTCCTCTGCAATAAAATTGATTTGAAATCCTGAATCTAACAGCGCTCGTGCTAATTGAAACTGTCCAAATCTATCTCGTACTTTAACGACAGCAGTGGCAAGAATAACTTGATCAGTACTGGCAACATGAAAAGAATGGGCTTGATTATTATGATCAACTGCTACTGAAGGTGCCTGGACATGCGCTTGAGGAACTGATCCCGACGAAAATGGTTGCTGCTCTACCCCGTATCTGTGAAGAAGTGTGTTATGAGGTTTAGCGCAAACATGACACTTTGTTGCTTAGCACTTATTCACTGGATGACCTGCACTTAAACAATTTGTGCACAACCGATTGTGTTTGGTAAAATCGAACCGCTGAATCACCGATAAAGCCATGAAGGGTTGACAACTGCCTAAACTGTGATTTGTGGCTGAGCAATATCGACACTTTGATTCCGGTTTGCGGTCTGTCTGTGTGCATGAGAAGGAGGATTTGGAATATCCCTTATTGGAAGCTTGGCTAGGCTTCCCTTTACTTTTGGTTGACTCCTCAGCAGCTAAATGCTGGTATCTTCGATTCAACTGAATCGCACAATCGGACCATGTCGGTAGCGTGTTATAATCTAGCTGTTCCTCAAATCTGGATTTTGTAGTGTGATCTACCGTGGACATTGCAATGTGAATAAAAATTGCGTTATTTATGTCCTTTTCACTACCCAATGACTGTAACGATGCATACAGAGCCGATATTTCATCAATAAGAGACCTCAAGCCTAATGCAGATGGTTTCGATACTTGAGGGAGGTCAAAAAATTGAGAAATTGTGTCGAAACAAATAAAGCATTTATTGTCGTAAACATCTTTTAGACTAGCCAATGCCTTCTCATAATTTAAATCTGAAATTTGAAACGCCCTGACAGTTCCTAATGCATCGTCGGTTAGGCATGTTAGCAAATGGTTGAATTTTTCGATATTTGTTAGAGACAGGTCGTTATGCACTAAGCTCTCGAAAAGACATAAAAAATTTTTAAAGTCGGAATGTTTTCCACTGAATTTGGGCAAATTCATTTTTGGTAGATAGGACGAATGACGAAACCCACTGTTATCCCCATGACTAAGTCTCGGAGCCTCGACTCGACTCATTGCGGACCGATATAAGCCTTTGTGATTATGCACACATCTTCGACCGACGCTCTTAAATCATTTCCTGGGCTTAGCACATCAATGTCTGACTGAATATCCATTAATTTTTCACAAAATGTTTCGAGAAGTTGCATTCGGTATTCCAGTTGAAAACTATCGAACGAAATAGTTTTTTCTTCAAATGCAGTTTTCATACGTCCAATATCGCTCATAACCCTGTCGTGTTTTTGCATAGCCACTATTAATTTAGAATTAAGCTTTGCCGACACTTCCTTTTCTTTTTCCATTTTTAAATTAATTAATAATTAATTAATTAATAATAAAGGTAATTCAAATACTAACAATTCCAATTTCACTTTCCGAAACAAGGGTTAAATCTCCCTCGTAAATGCGCACGTAATTATATGGGCACTTAACCAATTTTTAATCGATGACCAAATATAATAAATTTGATGAGTTCCAAATTCAAATTCAAACAATAAATTTTACACATGAACTACCGAAATTAACCACCGAAATGCACAAAATATGTGGTTTGTGTATGTACTATTGATGGGTAAAACCAAGCCGAAAAATGCACAAATTTGAATTTTATTTTGACACATAAACTGTCCGAAATATATGGAAAAATTCCAAAAATGTAATACAATTTTCTAAGTACGATTAAGTTCACTGCCGAGTTTTGCAGGAACTTTCCAATATGTAAGGTTTGAGAGCCACTGCCACAGTATGTATTACTAAAAGTAACCAATGTGCGAGGTATGTATATATGGTTGGCCACTGACACCGTGTATATGCAGACAAATAACTGCTCTGCAACTGCACAAAAGGAAAACGACGTTGGCGGCAAACTGGCGTTATGTATATGTATGTATGTAGGTTTACTGTAATTTTGCAGTTTGGCCGTATGTATATCACACACATAAATTATCCCAAATTTTCACAGAAATTAACACCATAAGTTTTGTCAAAGGCAGTTCACTTTTTATTTTATATTTTTATTTGGGGGTGGTGGTTTATTTAGGATTTAAATTGGTTTTCCAATTTACCACATATGCCAAGAATTATTGACGCACACAATACACACATAAAGTGGAGTGCTTTTTATTTTTAATTTTTGGCACTGAATACCTGGTTATTATTTGGCATAATTTTCAATAACTTTCCTTCGTTGTCCACTCCAAATGTACGCTCGCCGAATCCAAAATAAGTCGCCGAATTCCACCAGCTAGGTTTATTCGTCAACAACAAGAAAACCAGAACAAGTGCCGAGACGACGTAAAATTCACTATTTTGTTCGTTTTTCCACTCGCGAAAATTATCAAAATGCCAGCCGTAGTCCCTGCTCGGGCGCCTTGGAAAATCGGGAGAGTTTTCCCGAAGAAAATATGTTAAAAAATGAGACTGGCGCCTAGCAGCCTAGCTGGGGAATTTCCTCTGCGAGGGGCGAAGAAGAAGAAGACGAGATCGACGTTCGTTTCCAAGTTTTATTGCGCGGGCGCAGCCAGCAAGTTCGAGATCAGTTTTTCGACTCTTTTTCACGTGCAGCATCCGACTATTCTGACCCGACGAAGGGCGAAAGCTTATCAGGTTGATACAAGCCACTCAGCTATGCGCTAGCTTGAGCGCACTGATAAGCTTTTTAAAAGTCGCTTGTTTACATTCATTGTTTACATTTCATTTCATTTCATATTTAACAATACTAGGCTTACATATAACTTATATTTAACAATGAAACTTAAACTACTGCTCCAACAGTTTGTATAATTAGGTATGTTGATGTACATGCTATCACTCTGGATCTTAATTGGCTTTGACAGCTTTCCGCAGCTGTAACCCTTAAACTTAAACTTTTGATTAGTGCTTAGTTGTTTCGGTTTGCTGTGATTATACTTCTTATGCACCATTAATGCTCCTCGCGTTGAGTCGATTGGATTTCTGCTTCTTGCCTCGTGCTCGTCTAGTAACTTTATTTTAAGTGCCTCCGCTGAGATTAAGTTTTCCTGACACTAATTGCGATTCGAAACTGTTCGTATTCCTCTGGGATACTGTATAGTAGCAAGATGGTTAACAGACCGTCAATATTCAACTTGGTTTATTTTGTTTACTAATTCGGAAAACTTATCTATGTGGCTCTCATGTCTCCGCCTGCATTCATTTTCAGTAAAATCAAGGATCACTAAAATAAGATCGGACTTAGCCTTCGCAACTTCGCATAACCACTGAGCGAAGTTATTTTTGGGTTTTAAAGGAGTCCCGTTGACATATTTCCACAAATCGTTTTTGATCAATAATGCCTGCATTTGTATTTTCCATGTGTCGAAATTATCTTTGCCCAAAGGCTCTATACGTATACTAGTAATGCTCATGTTGCTTCTTAATTGGCGTTTAGTTATGCTACACAAGCAACCATTTTGCGAAGCTACACAAGCAACTGTTAGTCGACGCTACACAAGCAACGAACACGTTTCTTTTCTCTGTCGCCAATCAGATGCCTTCTCTTGGTCTCCAGAAGTTTCAGACTCGTATATTTGTGTTGGCACTTTCACCACAAATTGAAATTTACATTTAGTTGTTACCTATCCTTGGAAGCGTGTTGGGCCCATTAACCTGTTTTAGTTTTGCGCTGAGTAATAGTTTTATTTAGAGATTAAGTAGATAATAGCGGTTTTACAAGTTTTTGCCGATGGAGATGAAAGAACGAACCTTATATACTTATGCGATAGCAATACACCCGATATATTTAGGTATACGATTTGCGATGAACCGATCAATGTGCTGCCAATTGCAATTCCAATAATTTTATTACTTTAATATTAACTACCTTATCGTTTCTTTCCTTTAAGCGATGGGCGGAAATCGATAACCAAGTAACACTAGCCCTTAATGAAGCAAAGGATAATGTTCGTTACATATCGTCATTGCAAAAATTTTGGGATCCATTATACCGGTAAATAATATTAATTGTTTTTCTTAAATATCATTATATCATATAAAAAATTTGTTTTCTAGCTCTTCCCCAGACGTCATCATTAGCAGTTTGCCTGGACTTATGGTAGCAATACGAAATGTTTCTAAAACAGCCCACTATTTTAATACTCCTGTTAATGTTACAGGCCTGATGGTTAAAATTTCCAATCAACTTACCATAACTAGCAAAAACTTTATTACTGATAATGAACACAAAAGTCTTTGGGATATAGCTTCAGCAGAATTAATTGAGAAAATTGAAAAATGCAAAGAAGTTATGGAGAACTATAAAAGAATTTATAAGCACACTGTGGAGGAGATGAGAAATAGTAATGAGCGACCATGGGTTGTATCATCTGTTTATATATTTACGTGCTTGGACAATTTTCTGCAGCGTCTTGAAAAGATTAAATGGATTGCTAATACGGAAATAACTTATTCCATTTTAGACCGTAATATGATAAGTGGAATGGAGAAGTTTAACGCTATGATAAAAGGCGCACGAATTGCCATTAGCAGCCAATTATATGACCCGTTAAATTATCGAATTGAGACGTTTGATACTGATTTTGAAAAATTTTTTAAAGAAGTTGAAGAAGCTGAGGTTGGAATGCAACAGTTCGTTAAATTTCTTTCCACTGAATGCTTAACTGCGGAATCTGTAATGTTGGTTCTTAAGCGTTTCGAAGCTTTAAATTTGGAGTGTCTTTGCTTAGATCGAAGATACTTAGAAGTTGCTGAAATATTAGAAAAGGAAATGTTTCTGTTAAAGGATGTATATAATGAGGAAAGGGGTAATCCATTTATTCCTCGAAATCTTCCTCCTGTTGCTGGTCGAATAGTCTGGATTCGATCGATTTTTAAAAAAATTAATGTGCCAATGCAAGCATTAAAATCTCGTCACTGTGTACTTGCACATAAAAAAGCGCAACGAACAGTTCGTTATTATAATTATATGAATGGAATTATCTGTCATTACGAAATGGCTTATCATAAAGCTTGGTTTGATTACGTTGAAGAAGTTCGTTGCCTGTTAAATGCTCCTATTATGGCTATAAACAAGGATGATGCTTTATATACGGTTAACTTGGATCGTGCTTTATTACAACTAATTTCAGAAACTGAGTGGATGTGGAAGCTATATTTGGAAGTACCTAACATGGCTGCAACGGTGGCTTATTGCAAAGATCGTTTATTAGGGCCTGCAACATCCTTAAATTCAACTTTGCAACGCTATGATAGACTGCGCGCCTCTCTCACACCGGTCTTTATAAATATAATGCGTTTTCGATTACAAGAAATATCTATTTTGTTAAAACCATCATTGTCAATCGTTACTTGGATATCTGAAAGTCTTGAAGATTATGTGGAGAAAGTTTGTGAGGTAAGAATTATTACGGAGCTCACAGAAAATTTCGGAGTTCCGCGAGTGGGTGTGGCTAGTCGGCTTCGTAATACCCTGTAGATAGGGTCTGCATCCTGGTGTCTCGGTAGTAGGAGGAATTGCGACTCGCGGGTTAGTCGGCTTCGTGATACCAATAAAAAATATCTAAAAATCTATATTTTTAAGTGATATTTTAAATAATGTCATAATTACCATTGCTAAAAAATATCATCTATATTCGACAACCCTAAGCTGAACCATGGCCCGCGTCTACTCCTAATACCTAGTCGGCTCGGCTGCAGGAACCATACTCCACTACTATCACCACTTGTTAGTTTTAATTACTTTTCCATATTTACCCTGGTGTTGTCAGCTCGATTGCTCGCAATAAGTGAAATTGCCCTGAACTCTGTGTCAATTTATATAGGCCGCGATCATCTGTGAGCCCCTGCTCGATACTCGGTACTTATCGATGGGCGACAGAGTTGCTGAGGATAATCGATAACTATCAGCTGTTCAGGGTGGGTGCCCTCATCAGCTGTTGGCGTTGCCAAATGTTGTCCCGGCAGTACTCCTTTGATCCACCTCTCCACCGCTGTCCCGCGATAACCGTGGCGGCAATGTTGACCACCTTGTTGATGGCGTCGACTGTCGACTTAGCCTTTCTGAAACCGTATTGAGCCTCGGAAAGACCGCCTGACGCCGTGATTGCCCTCTCTATCCGAGAGCTTATTAAGTACTCCAGCACCTTGCCAGCCCCGTCGATCAGACAGATTGGTCTGTGGGATGATGGGTCGTCCGGTGGCTTACCTGGCTTCGGCACCAGAACCAGGCGCTGTCTTTTCCACCTCTTGGGGAAAATCCCCTCGGTCATACACTTCTCGAATAGCTCCGCAAAAATGTCTGGGCGTAAAGAGATGGCCAGCCTTAGGGCTCTATTCGGAATATTGTCCGGGCCCGGTGCCTTCGCAACCTTTATCCTGTTTGCCACTGCTAGCATCTCAGCTTCAGTAACAGGCTCCGTCTCGTCTGGCAGGTCATTGATCGCTTGAAGGGAGAAGTCCGGATCTTCCATCCTGGGAAATAGGTGCGCCACTATCCTCTCCAGGGAAACGGCATCTAGTTTAGCGCGATTTTTGGACTTATTGATCTTCTTTACGATAATCTTGTAAGCATTTCCCCATGGGTCCCGATCAGCAGAGATCCTCTTGCTGAGCTTGAGGGCCCTACGGCACTGCTGGAACGTTTCTCGCTTCTCCAGGTGCGTCCTCGAGCCGTACAACCGCTGGTATTGCCTTCTGGCTCTTACGCAGCTTTTTCTTAATTCTGATATTTCGCGGATCCATCAAAAAACAGGGTCCCGGTGTCTGGAGTGTGCTATCCTGGAGGGTATGCATTCCTCGCAGGATTCTAGCAGCTGACCCATCACCAGATCGGCCATACCTTCCGCGTTGCCCGTCACTTCCATGCTCTCCATCCGATCCGCGAAAGTCTGGGTGTCAAGCAAATCAGCCTTATAGTTCTTCCTTTGCGGGGGAGGGGGATCTGTGCGTGGCGAGCCGTCGGCGTCCAACGTGGTGAAGTCTGCCGAGTGATCGCTGGCTGTGTAGATCTCGCTCAGAATCCACGAACACTGACCAACTCTAGAACAGCTGACGAAGGTGAGGTCCACCACAGATCCAGCGCCCGCTCGGCTAAAGGTGTGGTTTTGTCCATCATTATGGAGGGCCACGTCCAGGGTCGAGAACGAATCCAGGAGGGCACTGCCCCAGTCAACCGCCCAGGCGTTAAAATAGCCCGCTATCAACACCGGGTACCGACCTCTCGCATCCACAGAGAGTCAGTCCAGGATGGTTACAAACTCATCTTGGGGCGAGGTAAACGCTATACACCCACCAGCCTCCTGTCTTGGCACGAACGAAGCCTTTATCCGAGCGGACATCCGCCGAGTTTGTGTCTTGTCCTGCCCTATAGGGCTCGCTTAGAATTGCGATGTAAGCTTCGCACATTCGGACCGTCTGTGACAGCAGGTCTTGTGCTGCCACGCAGTGGTTCAGGTTGAGTTGAACCACTTTCATCTGCGTTTGGATCCCGTGCTGGACGCGAAATGCGAATCACCAGGCCGATTCGCATCCCTTCTCTTGGCTTCTACACAACTGAAGCAGCGCGGACGATTTTGGCATGCCGCCGCTTTGTGTCCTTCCTGTCTGCATCTGAAGCTTGATTTGCTTCTGTCATTGGCGCTGTGACATTTGCTGGCGATGTGTCCTGGTTCCAAACACCTGAAGCACCTCAGTCGTTCTCTTTTACCCGGCTCAGAGTCCATCCGACCTTCACCTTGCCGAGCTGGTTCAGCGCTGCTGCTGCGCCTGCCGGGACCGAGAAGGTTGTGACTTGGCTACCGCTAGGAAGGGCGCGAACTGAGTTCAATGTCACAGAGTTCGGCGGGAGGTCCGCCTGTTTGGTCAACACTTCCTCCAGCACCTCTTCCATGACAAGCTCATATAGATCCCTAATGAAGAATGACGATTGCGGAGTCACCGCTCTGATCGAGGCACCTTCTCCCAGTACGATGACAAGTGGGGAGCGCTTCAGCTCTAGCAAGAGTTCGCCTTTCAACGTTTTCCTCACCTTTGCGATGCTGTCGCCGATTTCCGCAATTCTGGCGTCCTGTGCCCGCGTAATCAAGCTGAGCACCGCGCTATACGACAGCTCGGGAGAAGGGCTAATGATCAGCGCCTCGTTCCTTTCTCTTTTTCGCCTATCCCTCTTCCTCGTCTTGGGTTGGTCTCGACGAGACCTCTCCTCGAGAGTTATGCGGCTGCCTCCATTGTCGGCGCCGGTATTGCTCCTTAAGTTACCCTTCTGGGGGCTGCCAGCTGTGCGACGGTTTAGAGCGACTCCTTTGTTAGGTGCAAACGGCTGGACCTTGCCGCCCTGGGAGGTCTGGACCGCTTTGTTCACCCTAGCAGGGTTCCAGGCTTGTGTAGTCTGGCAGCCCTGGGACGCTGTGGCGGCTACATTCCAGCCTGACCGTCTTTTCTATGGTTCCCGCAGCAGCTCCTCATGAATCTCCTTCAGCCAAGAGAATGCGTTCTTCATCCCCTGGTTGATACTGCGGAATTTCTGCTCGTTGACCTTGGTGAGAAGGCCGTCGAGGTGGCCCCCATCTCCACTAATTGTGGCTGGGGGCTTTGGCCCTCTTGGTAGGCTGAGCCTGTCCGGGCGGACTTGGTGAGTCCCTGGTGCGCTTAGCCACTGGGGTGACTACAGCAGGGGCTCTAATCCAAGTCTGGGGGCTTTGATGCGCTTCCTGGCGGGCTTCGCATCATCCGGCAGCCCTTTTGGAAAGCTCTCAGCTCGTTTTCAACACTTGTAGCATTCAGGGAGACGTCGGCCAAGTGGGCCGCCGGCGTCGCCGAAGTGGATGCAATGGTAGTTAGGGCCTCCAGAATCCTTGCCCTAGCCGCGGATCTTACCACCTGAGTGGCTGTCACCTGAAGTAATGATGTTGATACCAGATATTCCTTTTACTCTTGCAGCTTTTACCCTGCTGCCGGGTTGCGTTTTATACCTTCCGCCAAGTTAGGTAAACTGCCGACCGATACGGTGCAGACGCAAACCAAACCGCCGGCCATTATGGCGCAGGCGCGGTGTGGATTTTTGGGAGTCATCGCTAGCTAGATCTGCCGGACACTGTGGCACAGACGCAGACCGCTCGGCTGCCCAATGTGGGACAGACGCCGTGCGTAGCGATCGAGGCTTGTGATGCACTGTGCGGGGCTTCCAACGGAGCGGCCTCCCCGACTTGACCGATGGGGGTTATACCGCCCCGTCTCGGTCGCCAGAGCCCCGTTTCATGGTGTGCCACTTCGCGGAGGGGATGGCAGTTGGTCTGTTCCATGACCTTTACCACCTCGAGTGCCGTCGGTGTGCTGGGAGGGAGTTTCAAGTCCGAAACCTGCCTCCTTGCCACAGGATCGGAGCAGCTCAAAACAGTATGCTACTGAAATCGCAGCCTATCCACACGTGCGTGTCGCAGCCAGTAGCTTTGGTCAGCCTACTTATAAACGACAACCAGCGCCCCCTGTCGGACAGCGCCCACTGGAGCTTACGGGTGGAAGCTTCAGGGTTACGGGGGATGTACTTTTACGAGATAACATCTTTCCGAGCACTGGTCCGAACAGCTGACTTGAAGATCAGCTGGCGTGATATGCCACTTCATGCGGGTCGCCACCTTGGTAAGAGAAATTTACCATCGCGATAGAAGAGAAAGTGGGAAGAAAGCCCCCTTAAGAGAGATCACCCCACTCACCCCAGCCGCAGAAGCGTGTCCATCGTCAGGAAACTCTGGAGGGCGTACCGCAGTCCAGGGCTTCCGTTCATCTCAGGTAAGTACGGCCAGGCGTACAGTGTACCTTCCCGCACTTTCACTAACCACTACCGACCTAGGTTTGTCAGTTTATTCCGCCTTCCCGGAGGAGCACCCGGGAAACGCGACTTCACCGTTCAACGCGCGCCTGTGCGACCTCTCCAACCATTGCTCCAATTCCGGGATGAGGATGTACGTCTATCGTCCCATCGATGAGGAGTCCCAACTGGTCTGCCAGCTCTCTTTTCCATCTGTCGGGGAACATCCCCTCCAGAAGGCACTTGTTGAATATGGCAGACTTCAGTCGCCAGCAACGCCAGGGTCAGTTAAGTCGTCCTGCTTGGGATCGCGTCCGGTCGCGGCGCCTTCATGGGCTTTAGGTTCCTACCGGCCTGGAGAACTTCCCCTTTCGTGACCCAGTGGATGACTCCTGGCTTCGTGCTGGGAAAATTTACGACCTGACCTCAACGCGGAAACAGGACGCAGACTATGTCATCCAAGATTTTCGGGTCAGATGGGGCTTTGCCACCCGCATTGAGCCTCTTTACCATTTTACCTTACAGGCTCCTCTTCATGGGTCGTCATCGGCAGCATCGCACAGCTTGAGGAAACATTCCCGTTTTATGTTCCTGATGGCGGTTTTTAGCTCCTACTTGGGACACCGCAGCGGACAGTTGCCATTTCCACCCCTGTACATTCGGATACCGAATCTATTATTGTTCCCGATCTCAAAACCATTGGGCGTTGTGCCAAAGGGGTGGCCCCGACGATTGGTTGCTGGGATACGCACAGTTGCCGCCGACCAGCAACACATTTTGTGCTTTTTAGCGACTGGTTTAATAGCTTCAGACTATTCAACTGAGTTCCCAGCGCGGCGAACAGATCATTCGCTTTGCTAAAATTTACCATGAGGTCACTAAATCTATTTCTGGTCTGGCAAAACAAAAACACGATCGTTCGCTAAGAGAATAAAGAAATCTAATTCGATTTCTCCAGTTTCTAATTAAGCTTGATCACTTTCTATATTTTTTAAATTTTTATTAAGTTCAATTATTTGCTGTACAGTTTTATTTGAAGAATTTTTAATTTGATTTATTCTCTTATTCCAGACAAAAATATTTGTATATAATACTGATATATTCTTTTTTAATTCTTCTTCCTGTTTTTTAAAGTTTCCATATGCCTGAGTATCAATTTTATTAGGTTTTATAATTCGTTTATGATTTTTACTATTTAGTAGGTATAATTTTATTACTCTTAATAGTTGATAATACATGATAAGATGAATGTATCTTTCCTATTGTTCCAGTGACAGACTCCTCAGTTAATAAACACTTTTTATAATCAAAAAAATCTATTTTATCCACCGCTCTTCTTTTTATTCCTTTTGATTTTTTTATAGTTTTGTTTTCAGTGCTACCAACACAATTAGAAAATTTACAAGAATTCATTTTTGAACGTAAACCAACAAGTTTAAGCAAGTTTGGCATCGAGCTCATCTTTGAAAAAACCTAACTTTTTTTTATTGGCTTTAGAGAAATTATATTTATTAGCTAATTCATCAGAAAACTCCGAAGTATCAAAATAAAACTCTATATCAGTTTTGTATTGGTGATGTTTTGAAGGCGAAGTTGAGCTTGGAGTCGAATGTGACTCCTAAGTAGTTAGCTTCAACTGAAAAGTCAATGGTGGACCCATTTCGGGATGGTCTAGTTAGCGAAAGAGACCTTCTGGTAAATGGGACTAGAACAGTTTTCGACGGGTTTTTGTGGACAATCCTTTCTCCTGACACCATCTGTTGGCTATATTAAGCGCTTGCTGCATGCGGTCCGAGATGGCTTGCTCATGCCAGCCCAATATATGATGACTAGGTAATCAGCGTATCCTTGAGTGGGGAACCTTAAGTTGTTGAGCTCATAAAGTAGCTCGTCAATGACCAAAGTCCACAAGAGGGGAGAGAGTACTCCCCCTTGAGGGCACCCCCTTGTGGCTGTGATTGAGGTCATGATTCCTCCAAGGTCTACAGTTATGATTCTGGATTTAAGCATTTCCAGAATCCACCTAATAATGGGTGTGGAGACATTCTTACGTACAAGAGAGGCACGTATAGCCTCGTACGACGAGTTGTCAAAAGCTCCTGAGATGTCTAAAAAGGCACCTAGTGCTATCTGTTGAGCGCCAATGGCCTTTTCAATGGTTGTTGTAAGGCAATGAATGGCTGTCTCAGTTGATTTACCAGCTTGATACGCATATTGGTATTTGTTTAGGGGAAGTTGCTTGAGATTCACCTCCCTGATATGCTGGTCGATTAT
>VNJV01004612.1:0-13863 GCA_008042635.1 Drosophila nikananu | reverse complement strand
TCCGGGGACTCCTTGTAGCCGTGCCGAGAGTGCGGATGCAGGTCGATAAAGAAGCAGCAGGAGCGCCGAAGCGCGTCCAGCTTGAGTCCCGCCATCTTGACGCCCGGTGGACTCTGCGACGCAGCGACGCACTGGTGCAGGGCTGATTGCATCTGGCTGACGACGTCCATGGCCATCAGTTGGAACGACATCATGCTGGCCAGGGGTTCCGGCTGCAGTGGGGGCATCAGCAGCTGCTCCTTGGTGACCGTTCGGTGCGATTCGAGCGGTTCTGTTTCGGGCTCCTTGTTAACCTTGTTTGGCTTCCACAGTGGCCGCCCAGTGAGGCGATGCGACGGTGAGCACCGATACTGCTCGTAGATGGGGGAGCTCATGTTTGCAATCAGTCGGAGAACAAAGAGGAAGGGGTCAAACAGCGCTCCCATAAGGGTGTGGAATTTCGACATCTAATCTTCAAAACACAAATACGCTGCTGGGGGGACTCCTTTTGAAAGGCCATTTTCTTGTGTTTGGCTTTGGGTGACGGTGGCATTGTTCAGCCAGCTTAATTTGAGGCAGATTTTTCCATGATTACTCGATGAACCAATAATGTAATGCGGGGTGAAATAACGAAATATTTTTTTTGCATCCGACACTTTGCGCGCGATTTGCATTCAGTTGTATGCTTGTTCAGCTTTCGTTTCTAGGGTATACAGCGAAATATAGAGTCCGGGCACGAAAATATTGAGAGTTTTACACGTTTTATTCAAGAATAATTCCATACTTTTTCACTGAAAATTTATCGATGAAAAATAGTCGATGAATCACCTTGAGCGTTGTTGTTTTTGTGATTCGTGACGGACATTGCTATCGATTGTTCGATTGATTATTTTCAAATTAATTTTTTTTAGTTTTACGAAAATAAATTTATATTCATACATAAAACATCTTCAAATCAAAAGTGAATGAATTTTAACAGACTAATATCAGAGGTAGTAAGATAGGGGGAAAAATAGAATATTTCTATTTAGTTTGCATTTATTATTTATAATTTAATAACAACGCAATTTGATATTCTTGTTTTGTTCTAATGATAGATGGCCTGCTAAGTATTTAAATCATGTCCCAATGTAGTAAAAAAAAAACTATTAAACAGTAGTTTAAATATATCGATATATCGAAAGTTTATAGGTCGATTTTGAAACCCTACTTTCTGCACTGCATATAAAGTACTTATATTGGTAAAACCAGTATTTTTAGAATAGTTTTTTGATTGAAAATACCTTGAAAGATATATATTTTTTTACTTTTAAGGGCAATCAAATAAGTTAGACTAATAAATACAAATAAGAACCCATACTTAATTTCCGTTGGAGTATATTATAGTCAATATTAGGGTTATTATTAAGGATCGGCGATTGTTAATTTTATTCCAATTTAACCAATTTGTGATGTACACATACATATAGTATGTGTGTACATCATATATGCATTTCATCAACGCAAATTACAAAAGAGACGCGATAATGTAAAATGAAATACACACAAAACGATTACTTCCGTGTGTCAGACATTGTTTTTGTTCTTTAGCCGATATTTATACCTGACACTGTATGAAAATGCAAGTGCATGTTCCGCTGCGTCATTCTCCATACTCGACGGCAGATAAATACATACAAACATACATACATATGTACGACGTACTTCCATCTGTAAATAAGTAGTTTTCGGTATATTCGCACGTAATTTTTTAAATATCCAAGTTTAACTGCAAAACATGTTCGTATACTAGAGAAGCATGAAGAAGTCGTTAGCTTCATCCCAAAAACAACGTAGCGAAGCATATAATATAATATTATGTATTATTTCGATTTTCCGTACTCAAAAAGCGTTCAGAATTGTGTGAAATAAACAGAAGCCAGATTGATATTCATGCCAACATATTTACATACATACATTCGTATATACAAATGTACATATATGAACACAAACACACGCACAGATAATCAAACAGCCATATGATTAATACACATCGAAACAGCTGATTCATAAACATTTTGTTGGTGTGGGGGAACGGCGGGGTGGTTAGCACACGCACACACACTCGCTCACCCATATGTTTGTGCTCAGTTACTCACACACCAGCTGGAACGCTGCAACAGTTGATAGCGACGAGTACAGGGGCGCAGCGCGGGTGTCGCCCAAAATGAATTAATTATAATTACCTACAAATCGAAGAGCCAGATTTTACACTAACTGGAGAGATTACCTTATCAAAATTAACCTAAGAGACCACATATTTATTATATATTTATAATAAGTTTTCAAGTGGTGACGGGGGGATTAGCCTCAGGCTTGTAGGTTTCAAAAGAGGCCCGCAAGTGCCCAAACAATTTTTTAGCAGTATGGGAGCGGGCCCGATTTTCTTTCTGCGGCCCTGTTAGTACCTGGGAATACCGACCGAATGTCAATTTTTTTGCCAACCGCAATTAACTGCGATACGCCACTGGCCGAGGAAATCAGTCTGGCCGAGAGTCATTATGCACACATACACAGGCACGTACACTCGCTGGCTCTCTCGGGTGCCCGCACACACGGCCATCACAGCTCGTGTATCTGGCACTGGTATGGGTGAATGTATCTGTATCTACGTGCTGGGGACTCTGAGTCGTAAACTTTGCGTTCAGTTCACTTGAACAGCTGTGAGTGATCAGCAACCGACTACGAGACGAGGTTGTCGGGAACTCAGTACACACACACAGGCACGAGCTCCGTCGTATATGCAAAATTACACACCAGAGAAGCAGCAGCAGCAGTACATGGCGCTGCATAAGAAACAAGTACAAAAGCAACAAAAATAATAAAAAATATACAAAAAATAAAAGCGTAAAATCTTTTGCGTAGTTTATTCGCTCCAAGCCAACTCTCGTATCTCATCGCTACGTTTCGCTGCGCTGCGCTGCCGCGCTGCGCCGCCGAGAGTTGCGTTCGCTTCTTCTGCTCAGCTCGATTCGATTCCATTTCGATTCCGCTGCGACGCGATGTTTAGTTTAGATTGACCAGGACAAGAAGAAATGCTCTGGCACTCGCGCGACTCCGTCGGAATCGAGCCACAGTCCTCCTCCTAAGCGAAGCGACTAGACTAAACACAACTAAACTAAATCAACTGCCAAGCAGGGCCAATAAACCTATAGTGGTAACGGAAACAAGTGTGCATAAATCGTGTTGTGATTAATCCCCCCGAAATAACCAATTAAACAATCCGCGATCTGACTCTGATTCTGATTCAGATTCTGACTCCGAACCCAGATACAAATACACAGTCCACCACCACCACACAGATACTTATTGTCAGTGCAACTGCAAGTGTATTTCCGCAGCAAGTGATAACGCTCAGCGAGCATAAACATATACAAAAACAGCGCATGTAACGCCATAGCTCCGTACAATAATTTACAAAATAAATCTCTGCAACGACCCAGAAGACATATTATCAAAATAGTTGGTGTTTCAAAAGTAGCATTATTTAGCAACAAAAGCAACACGTAAAACAAACACAAACACAACAACCACTCACACACGGCTCTCGAGTGGTATTGGTGCGCGCCTGCCGTAGTATTAGTGACGACCACAGTCTCGAGTACATATGCATTACACAGACGTGGTATACACGGGTGTGTAAACTCTGGGCACATAAGTACGAGCCAATCTATTTAATTCAGTGCATTTATAAATTAATAAAATGTACAATAAAAACCCAGAGCCAGAGTGTGAGTGAGAGTGCTGCAGATATATAGTATATAGAGAGGCACACGTACATAGCTACAAACTCATTACACAGACGAACGTGAGTCTTGGAATATTGCAAATACAAAACAAAAAATAAATAAATAACGAGGAACCAGTTTCACCTTGAGGAGCAATACCTAGTGCATACTCACACACGGCCAGCATACGAACATATGTGCGCGAAACTGCCCGATCGGACAGCGCCTACGACAACGAAGACAGAGTGCACATGCAGTGGTATATAGGCAGTACATAGTACATACTACATAGTAACGCATAATCGGCCGGGAGCGCTCTCCATAATAATAATAAATCCGCGATAAAGGCCCGGAGAAACAGCATCCCCATTTTATCGGAGCCCCACCACCACTGCCACAGTATCTGCGACTATGTTCCAGTCCCAGGGATCATCAAGTCAGCTGCCCTGGGATAAAACCGAGACACAGATACAGATACAGATATTCCGCTCTGATGCATCCAACTGAGGTGCTCCGGGAAAGATGATAGCTGCGCCCAACCAGGCCGCCGAACCACCATTCACACTTCGCCCAGGAACAGTGCCAGCCGTTCCAGCAACCACCACCACCCAACCAGCGAGTCAAGCCCCAAAATTATCCGAGCCCGTGTCCGGGGCACTTTGCACTCCGCACCCCCCAAGAACGCCAGGAGCAACACAAAGCCAGCGAGCCATTACTCATCCAGCGGCTGTGGCTTCGCCTTCCGCGCCTGTGGCTGCAGCTGCTCCAAGCCCCAACACCAGCACCAGCACCAACACTAACACCCACCTCGAACCCCTCCACGACCCCAATCCCCTTGAATCCAATATGGACAGCGAAAGATCTCCGAGCCACAGCGGCCATGAAATGACACTGAACATGAGCGGCATCGATTCCAGCCCGGTGTTTGGATCTGCACGGGTTCCTGTCAATTCCAGCACCCCGTATTCGGATGCAACTCGAGTGAGTAAGAGACAGGCCTGAATACACAGTAAGAAATAAATTAGAAAGTTTGAGGGAAGTTACTTGAAAATGTAGCTAGCTTTATTCTAAAGATTGCTATATGTATACGATTTCGAAAATATCTTTATAAATTCCTATTGAGGCCACAGCCATCTGTATCTGTGTTTACAGAGACACTGCTAATTTCCACGTCATTTCTCCCACTAAGCCACCGCCCGGTGGCCTGATCTCAAATCTTGATAGAGAGATCCGTCCGCTTCCTATCTCTCCTAGCATCTGCATGCGGGGGAGGGCCCGCCTCACGCCCTCCGCAATGCACTTCTTATCGGTTCTAATGGGAAACTATATTTACTTTGATAAAAACGGGCACACAGCAGTCTCGCCAAACAAAACGAACTTGATATTTGGCTGAGAGACCTACATATAGCGAATATACATATATACAAATACTTTTTCCAGGCCGAACAGGTCAACAAAAAGTTTGACTGATAAGATTTCCTGTAGATTAGATTCAAGTTTTTTTGCCGCGATTATTTTCTTTGTTTACAAATACACACAAGCAGAAGGCAAAACCATTATTGAAGATTAGTAATCGAATCTACGTATGAGTTATTCACGCTTGATCATAAAAGCTCAACTTCGTATGTCTTATTATGATGAAATACCCTTTTCCCTACCTGGATATCTACCTACCTGGAGGGCGCATTGATGGATCGTTATTTCGAACACACAATCCCCAGATACAGATACATAGATACAATACTTACATTCGGGGAATGCGTGGAAGTGCATTTTTTGTCCCCGTGCATTTACGGGGCGGTTGTGCTCGCGTTTCGCTTCCCTGATGATGACTCATATTATTTGTGTCGAGCTTGCATATCCATATACACATATATACATTGTAGATATGTATCTTATACAAGTATGTTGTTCTCCCAGACGAATAGTAAGCAAACGAAAGCGTCTATAATTGCGCTGTCTAACTGCGAGAAGCGATACGTATTCGTTTTAATATTAGAAGAGATGTAAATATGTTTATCAAAAGTCACGAAGCAGTTCCTTATTGCGCTCCAAAGAGCCCCGAATTCGTCATCTTGTTTACTAGCCCCCAAGAATTGGTAGAACCAGTAAGTCAGTTCAATGTACAACTATCAGCTAGCCAAGAATGCAATTAGGAGGGGCTGCGACTGGGTCTGGGACTGGGACTGGACTCCTAGTCATAGCCGGAGGCGAGCGCATATAGAATTTTAGCGAATAAATATGTAAATAATTGTGCGCACACATAGCACATTTGGTGCATTGACCTTGCTTAGCAGTTTGTTTTTTTACGGTTATTAGTGCGGACGGATGGAGGAGGCAATGGCTTTGCTTTTGCCAGCAGCAGCGTCACGAACAGAAAACTCAATTGCGTATTACTCGTATATGAGGAGTACATATGTACTTGGCTGGCAGGCGGCAGGCGTCGTTGACTTCTGTCGCCGCTCCACGTTTTATCTTTATTGCAAAAAATGTATTTAATATAGTATTCGTCGAGCTGATGACCTTAGGATCTAAGCAGGCGGCAAGAACGGTTAAAATCGAAAGCTCGCCTGGCTCTGCCCCAGCCCATTTCATCACTTTTACTTGCTTCCCGACACGACCATACATATGTATCCCACGGATGCGGGTGTCTGCACCTCGTATCCGAGAGATTGTGTGAGTGTGGAGCCGAGCGGAGTGGAGCGGAGTGTGAGTGTGTTGTGTCTACAAGAGTCGTCGTCGTCGGCTGCTTATTAGACTTGAACTGTCTGACTGACGCGACATTGAGAGTGAGTTTCGGAGCAGAGTTGCGAGGGCAAAGGCAATGGCAAAGGCAAAGGCAATGGCCGATGGAGCATCGCATCCCGTCGGCACCAATACCATCGGTCGTCGTTTCAGCTGAAAGTCTGCTCTGCTCTGCTCCGCTCTGCTCCACTCCGCCAAGGGTATATCGCTTCGTGCGGCTGTGGCTGTGACTGTGACTGTAGATGTGGATGAACTCGCGAGGTACACGAACTGCTGCAAGGTCGAAGTTAACGCTATTAATAGGTAGTTTTTGCCGTCTCTCTCCGGGCGAGAATAAAACGGTTATTCACATTGGCCAAACGACGCACAGCGGCGGCGTTCGACGTGCGGCGCGTCACCGCAATGACCTATTCCAAATGGTTCCTGAGATTGCCCAGATCGAAGGGATTAACGATTGAGCCTAAAACGCAGAAAGCTGAATGCTTAACCAGGAAGCAGATGCCAGATGCGAAATGAATGCAGGTACCTGCAGTACATCGGCCCACTTGTCCGTGTATCTTAATAACCGAGCACATTTAAATGCATACGGACATACAGAAATGTTCGTTTTAGGAGCGTTTTATTAACCTTGGCGAGGGACATTGAACTTCAAACGCTGCGAATACGTATTTTTCGTACAGATACAAATGCATACAGACATAGACAAGGCGGTACACGGCACACGGTACACGAAATGCATATATACAGAGCTCTCTTGGCTGGCGTGAATTTTATTTCCTAACTCTTTATCTGTGATACGTTAATATGCAATGAGCATTTTATATACAAATGTGTATAATAGGTAAATGTGTTTTTCGCATGAACAAATTAACGGAGCGTTATATTTATGTCTACCTACATACTTGAGGTTTTGTTTTCGTTGTTTTTGTTTCTGTATTTAAAATGGTTTTAACGGAAATTTCGCTTGTTTCATAATTTATGAATATGTAATTTATCGGACCGCGAAAGAGTATTGGCTGGGAACTGGGAACTGAGTCGAGCCACCGGAAGTAACGTTGTATATCGAGCTCTGATTTTCTTGGGGTTCACATACCCATTAAGCTACCTGTCTATATGAAAAGTAGAAGTGACTAATTGAGCCCCTCTCTATTCTCATTCCCATTTACTTTCAGACCAAGAAACATTCTCCCGGCCATATTAAGAGACCGATGAACGCGTTCATGGTCTGGAGCCAAATGGAGCGGCGGAAAATATGCGAGCGGACGCCGGACCTGCACAACGCCGAGATATCGAAGGAGCTGGGACGACGGTGGCAGCTCCTCGACAAGGAGGACAAGCAGCCGTACATCATCGAGGCGGAGAAGCTGCGGAAGTTGCACATGATCGAGTATCCCAACTACAAGTACAGGCCGCAAAAGAAGCAGACGCGGTCGCCGGGGTCGCTGAAGCAGAATCAGGACGCAGACAGCTGCGAAGCAAAAAATGACAACACAAATCCCAACAGCAACACATTGTCCACTCTTGCAATTAATGGAACATCCACCACTGCCGGTCGGAAACGCAAAAGATCTACCTCTACATGTCAATCTGGTTCGGTTTCGAAGCGATTGAAGAACAACGATTCGGGTGATACTTCCTCGTCCAAGCCCAAGGCCTACGACGTGAAGGCTCCGCCCTCCGTGCTGGAGCAGCACAATCCCGTGGATATTATATTACCCTCAGCCGATAATTTGTTAAGCTACCAATCATCTGAATATTTACCTCTAAGCACGAATCAAAGCAATGTCGATTGCGACGTACACTCAGACCTGAGCTCAGGTCCCTTGGAATCGATTTCCAACAATCCGCGGGAGAACCTATCCGAGGTCGTTTTCAAGTATATGCCCCTCTTCATGAGTCCCACCGCCAATGAGGACGACTCTCAGCTGGAGGTCAGCACCACGTCCCACAGCCACCAACACAATCAGTCCGATCCGACCGCTGGCCTAATAGCCAACATCTCAGGAATCAGTCCCATGAGCGCACAGGAAGAGACGGCCGAGGAGGTGCTGAGAGGCATGCCCTATTACGGCCACCTTCTAGAGGTGAGTTCCCAGAACGACAGCGCCGGAGCCGCCGGAAGTCACATTCTAAATGTGGTCAAGGCCAACCTCCTGGAAGGCCACAACCCCAGCCTCGTCGGCGAGCCCGTGTTCGACTCCGAGGAGAACATTGTGAACGATGCCAACTTGCATTCGGCCAGCCATCAAATACCTCCATATGTGCCTGATCAACACGACTGCTTCCCCGAGGACTGCGGCGGGGGCGGCGGCGACAGCTCCTCGCACCACGTGGAGTTTGCTGTGGTGCAGCCGCAGAGAGTCACCATGAACATTGAGATACACAACAGCACGCTCTCGTACGGTGGGCCGGATGGCGGGCACACATTCCAGACTGACGACTTCAACCCGATGCCGTCAACCGCCGAGGACAGCGAATGCAGCATCCTGACCGCCGAACACTCGCCCCAGATCGGCTTCTGCAACGGCAGCTTCGTGGAAGCGGACACCATCGTGAACGCTTGCACATCATACACCACCCAAGACTACACCGGAAATGTAATTGAAACACACAATGATCTCAACTACGCCGCACACGATAACAACGGAGCTCTCCTAGCTTATACATTAGAGGACTTGCCGCCTCAGCCAACCGGAAGTCATTTAGAGTTTAACACTAACAAGTACGGGTTTGCAAGTTATTACAAAATGTGAGAGATGTACGTATTTAAGTTTTGTGTAATTTATAACTAATCTAATTGTACGTTTATAATTTTACACCAAATTATATATATATATATATATTCTATATATTCCATAAATTCTATATACAAAACAACAACAGCAAAGTGAATGAAAAAAAACGAGAATAAAATGCTTTGCATTGAAAATATTTACGATGAAAGTGTTTAACTTAACTGCGTAGAACAGCCGGAATCAGATCGGGAGCGGGTTCACTGCCTCTTGACCTTGCCTAATCAACGGAAATCAGACAGTTAAAAAAGAGCTTTCTGATTGGGGGTTGCAAAGTATCTACATATGTTTATTTACACGTACACGATATATATATTTTACATAAATAATTATTGGTGGTCTCTCTGCAACAGGAATGGCCGAACAGAACAGGAGATACAGCATGTTGCCGAACTACGGCACAACTAAATCATAATCAAGACAGTAAACTAGTATACATTCTTTTCACTTTCCGCGCGCAGACTTGACGGCAAATTACAAGGTGCTCGCCTCGATATGTGGGATGTTGTGCAGGCCAGTGTCGGGGTTCGACCAGTAATACCAGGGAGCGCCCTGGCTGAAGCAGAACTTCATGTCCAGAGTCTCGCCATGATCCACATAGTACATGAGGTAAAAGTTGCACATCTCGTCCTCGTTCGTGGGCCTGTGAGTGTGCAATTACGGCGTAACTAAGACCACTTTTAATGCCACTCTTACTTACCCGACTTTGGTGACGCGATTGCGGGTGCTCTGTAAGGTGCAACGCACAGCAATCGTGTCTCCTTCGACGATAGGCTCAGTGCTGCTTGCGTTGTAGAACATTTGCGGCGTAAGGGGGTCGCGCTTGCCGAGCTGCAGCCATTCCTGCTTGCCTTCGCTGTTTGACCGGACCCTGTAGCCAGAAACCACCTTTCCTAGGCCGTGAGTGTGAACCCGATAGGCGAACGGATGTAGCACCTTATTCTCGTTTATTTCGCAGGCCGTTTCTAGGTGCTCCGTTTTCATGGCCGGGATCGCACCGTCCGTGCCCAGCAATAGTGTGCCGGCCAGCTTCTTGCGACTGCCAATGGAGGAGTTTGTTTATAAAAGAGACAACGAAATTATTTTGCGTGGCTTACGGCTCCTCTGTGTAGTCCAGGAACACGCCAGAGTCATCAGTTGAACCGTCTATATAAGAGTATACACAAATATTTAAGAAACTTCCTCCAGGATCTCTCAAGCACCTTTCACTCACCCTTGAATTTGTCAATGTGGGCATAATGAACTTGTAGAACCAAATACTTGATTTGCGAGTCCTTGCCAACCTTAAAGCCAACTCCCGGTGGTAAATTCAGCTTTTGAGCATCCCTCGCCCAGGCGTAAATGATCTGAGTAAAGAAAAATATATATGTAAGTTACCCATTATCACATTCTGGATTAAGATGAGGTTGCACGCATTTAAAGCAGTCATTGTATTTAAGTTAAGTTTAAGTTAAGTTTTTAGACTTATCAAAGTAAGAACTAAGAAATGCCAGCTTAACTTACATTCCCAATCTGTCATAAAAAGAAGGAAATCGTGTTCAATACAGCTCAGACACCCTTTGGCAAAGGACTTTCTACAATATCCAGCTGTCATAAAAGCAAGGCTAACCACATTTATATGTCAGATAGTACTATTTCTTGAAAAAAACTCTAAATTTTCGTATTCTGTCCAGAATTGTAGCGCCGCAAGCGCAGACTTCCAGAGAAGCATGTCTGTTTCCACTTGCTGCAAGTGCAACGAGAAGATAAGGCGCCAGGCATTCTGCAGCCTGGGCAAGGCATATCATCCGACCCACTTCACCTGTCGGGACTGTGATCGGCAGGTGGAGCCGTCGCACTTTTACGCCGTAAAAGACGAGGTGGTGTGCAGAGAGTGCTATCTAAGCAAGCATGCCGCCAAGTGCTCTACCTGCCGGGTCCCCATCGTGGAGCGTGCTGTGGTCGCCATGGGTCGAAAGTGGCACGAAAAGTGCTTCCGGTGCTTGAGCTGCAGCAAGCCGCTGCTCTCAGCTTCCTTCTACGAAGTGAACGGATTCCTTTTCTGCAAGAAGCACTTCCGGGAGCAGTTCTCATCCCGCTGTGCCGGCTGCGGGGAGCCCATTGGCAGGCGAGCTTTAGTTGTCCTGAACACCAAGTGGCATGTTGAGTGCTTGAAATGCCACGTTTGTTGCCGAAGGCTTTGCGGCTCTGAGTTCAACGTGCATGACGGACATCCCCTTTGTCAAAAGTGCCAAAAATGGGCGCTTAACCTAAGTAGCCAAATCTTGCGATGCAAGCAAAATCGTCGCTTATCTGAAGACTTTTGTACCTGAGAGTTCGAATGGGGTCCACAGGGACTGGCCGACTCCTCGTCCGAAGCTCGATTCATCTCTCCGCAGTTCCTGTTGTGTTCAATTCTCATTAGTATGCAGTTCGCTGTGACGCTTCTTTCGAACTCCAAACTTACCAAGTGGTCCTTGTGGTTCCGGGCTCGCCACATCCGTAGAGCAGCATGTGGTGGGCCGTGTTCATAGTGGCATTGGGATTGAATCCAACTGGATTTTGGGAAAACATTGCAATTAAATATTTGTTTCATGTAAATATTAAAAAAAGCCTGGTGTAAGGGACGTACCAATATAGTAGGTGGTAGTTGGATCGACTTTGATGGGGGTGCACAAGTACAGATCCGGCTATATTTGGTTAGTATTCAAAATATACACATATCATAGGATTAGTAAAGTAATATTCATTGTTCGAAGGGCCAAGAGCGTGGCCTTCGCGACCCCCGACAATACAAATACAGATGTGTAAGTATCCAGAGCGCAGGTTCCACGAAGCGGCGCAATCTACAGGTTTCACAGTGCGAACGCCGTGGGTGGCGAATCGTGTGTGTATATGGCGACACTCCAACCATATGGTTACATTTTGCAGGGAACGCAAAGACTTCCACAGTACAAATAAGCCTAGATACTTGCGAGTTTTCATCTACTTTACGTATATTTGCACATTTATTACAGGTAAATGCTTGCGCACAGGTGCAGAGATCACTCTTCCTCTCCGGATACACAATCCATACGGAGCCATGTATATAGATTGACAGGTTACTCACGGTTTTCGGAGAAACCTTGGGCATCAGGAACGGAAAGGAGCCCGTGGCGCCTGTTGCCGAGTTGGTCTCGAGATTCCGTTGGTGACTCGAGCTCTGGTACATCCCCTGCTCCACAAGGCCGTTTACAGCTATCAGGCTGATAAGGACGCATCCCAGGAAAAGGGACATCCCGGATATGGATATTCGAGACATTTTTGTATTTCTGAGAACTTGTAACGAGAAAACAAAAATAAAAACCTTCCTTTGTGGAAGAACTCGCGTTTTTATTGTTCTCGTTCGCTGATATTTTTTCCACACGTAGGCTCGGCCCAGAATCGGTAGTCAGAATAATCGATAGTCAGAGCCAGAGATATATTCAGAGATGCTTCGAGCATATCTTGAGCGGTGGATTTAAAAAGTGACTACAACAAAAACGATAAAAGTAATAAACAGCTGGCGCTATAAAAGGTATTAAAAACCGAGTAAAGAAAGTTTCGGTTGAGGTTGGTATATCCTTGTAGTTTGCATTGCTCAGGAGTAAAAATTAATTTGTCATTCTGAAATGAAGTTAAATAATTTTAAAAATTAATTGTTTTGTATTTTTAATTTTTGAAAATGATTGAAGTACACCTTAAAAAAATTTATGAAATTATTTTTATTTATTATTTTATTTATTTTTTCAAAATATATTGTTAATTAATTAAGATTAGTAAAGTATGCTATAATTATGCGATCTTTTTGTGAACTTATGCACCCTAAAAGTATACATTTTAATAAAGTATTTGATAGAAAAGCTCCATCTCTTCTAAAAAATAAAAGAAGACTGCTTTCCCGGGTTAGATTTTGTATCATTTTAGGCCTTTGTAATATAATGCATTAGTATTTATCGATACATCGATATGCGAAAAGCTCAATATTTAATATTCGAAAATCTAGAACGGCGCAGGTAGGTTATTAGATGGGTTATTATATGGGTTATTAGATTGGATAAAATGATATGGGTAAATTTTTGCCTCAAAAATTGCGAACTTTTTTAGTGGTTTTTTGATCGTAACTTTGCTTAAACTCAACGGATTTCAGTGTGGTTTGGTTTTTTCTTCTTAGTTTTTAAAAAAGTTCTCCCTTTTCTGCATTTAAAACTAAATTTCTAATTTTTTGTCCAATTTTTGTGAAAAATATGTGTATATTTTTGGATCAAAAATCGCTAACACCTTAAACTCGACTCCTTCGTCGCGTTGTAAGCTCATGCCTGAAATTATAATACCCTGCAAGGGCTTACAAATTAAATGTTTTTGAATTCCGTACAGATGTTTTTATGTAACCCGATATTTACCACTTCTGGGATATTTGGTATTTTCAGCGGCGGCCACACTGCTGCGAAACAACGAATAGAAAGCGACGTGGCGAAAGAATCGAAAAGCAAAGTCAATCGTCAAAAAAAGTTTTACCGGTACGGTACTCAAGTTTTGTTGTAGTATTAGTAGGCGGTCGGCGACTTGAATTTTAAAATTAT